>NNCF01127388.1:758033-802428 GCA_002313205.1 Laupala kohalensis
TAGGGCATATAGGGTTCGGCCCATCTAATAGATCGTAAAATATACCTTGTCCTTCGAGAAGGAAACACAACACTGTGTAAAATTGATCTTAATTATTTATTCAACCAAATTATACATTATTTTTACTTACTAATTTTTCACACGCAAGCACTTTTTCCAACATATATCCTTTCAATGTTCCCCCAAAATCACAATTACCATGCATAATGATAGAATACTCTCTTCAAACCATTATGATACTGGTTAGACAATTGTTCCAGTCAACAATCCATTACGCTTGGCAATTGAGAGTATGATTTTTTTAAACAATTAATGTTTATCTTTCATGTCCTTGTCCATTAATGTTCTTGAACCACAAGTGTCTTTAAACAATAACCCAGACATAAGAGTTCAATTCACTGGTTCTTCTCGCAGCGAATTATAAACGAAATACTGGATGCAACCAGTCAGTAATTACCTTAATTATAATACCTCCAAGGTATACCATCAGTNATGAAGTGATGTCAGACCAGTACGCCATTCATGATTATCGCCAGGCATTCGGAATTCTCCCATTCATCAGAGTTAGAAGCAGGCGACCACCTGCTCAGCATACCGGAAGCCATGACCATCTCCTTCCGATCCCATTGAGGAAGACACCGCACTCGATGACATTTATTAAAGTTCTTAATCGATGAAGTGTCGCTTGTTCAAATTCAAACGTGCTCGTAGCACGCCGGCGACCGAAACTTTTAACTGATCAACAGCGTAGGTTTAAAATTCCAAAGTTCATTAAAGTTGTGATCAACTCAAGCCAAATGTTCAACATGTGACATGCTCGTAATGACACATGGTATCGAACCACAAATCACCAAGATTGTGAGATGTTCATGTTCCAAAGAAAAAGTTCCTCGCTCACGAAACTGAAGTTTGATTTCAACAATCAGAGTATCTGACCTCGTCATTGACAAAGGAGACCGAACTTTGGTCAAACGACCACGTGAGCCGAAAATCTGAATAACAATACCAAGCAAGTAAACAAATCTGAACCATAATCATCAGAGAGTAAGCAAATCTGAACCATAATCATAAGAGAGTGTTCCTGTAGCGTTCGTTATTTTATACTAGTTCTCCCCGTCAGAGTCCCAAAAACTTAGAAATTAACTCCTCCTTTTTCTACGTCAGATTTCTGTCCTCCAATGGCAATCGATTTCTATTACCCTTGAGGTATCTCTAATAGGTCAGTCACCAAATGACGTAGAAAGGTCCTCAGCCAATAGCAGTATTTGTTAATACCCCTGCTTCTTTCTTTCACGAATTCCGAAATCTGTTTATCCTCCAAAAATTTCCTATTAGCTTTGACATTTCGTTTAACTTAGATCATAACATTTTATGAGTGTCGTCCCAACGAAACCAATGTATTTAGAAAGATCTGGCAAATCTCACCAACACCTCTTTCCACTACAAGCCCCCAAAAATTCCTTTGAATTGTCATTTTCCCACACCACTACGTTTCCGAATATTGCTCGCTGGCACGAAATTTCTAATTGGGTTCAACCCGACTGTTATTTATACAAGGCCTATTTTGCCTTTCTTCTTAGTTCTGCGAAACAAAGTATCCCTGTGTCATTCTCGTTGACTCTAGCCAGATGACTCCTCAAAATTCATAATTCGCCTTGTGACACATTAACGTCACCCCTCAAAGCGGCTAGGGCACGTGTGCAGACCACACCGCGTCCCTTCGAACCGATGAAGTCAACATTCCTATCTTGTCCCTTCAAGAATTGTTTATCATTTTTCCACACAAATTATTGAAGACAGCTAATTTCGCGTCTCTTTCACTTAAGAAATTTCTATTCCAATTTCAAACACAGACCTTCGCAATAACACTTAAATTTTATTTTGTTTTAAACATCGACTGAAAATGTTTTTGTCGCGTCGTCTCTGAGGGCTCCTTCCCTTGACACATTCCTAAAACCAGCTGGCCACCCAGATCGCTTCTCACCGCCAGACAACATTCATTTCCGAATTCTTTAAACTTCCACCAACATGGCTTTCATAATTCTTCTGCTCCGAACAACGAAAACTAATTATTTGTCATAATATATTCGCGAGGCATTGTCGCTCGCGAGGGAGAAGGCGGGATTGTTACCAGACGTCGACCAGAGTACTCCGCTCCGCTACACACCTTTTCAGGCTGAATAACGACACGGTGCAGCCGCACACCTCTCCTCTACTTTAATGTTCAGACTGAATGACCTTATTCATTCCCCGTCTCCCCCTAAATGATCTGCTGAAGCTGACCGCATAGTAGACATCTTCTGAATCAGCCTATGTAGACAGTACTCAGCGAAGTAACAAGGCACAGATCACTCAAACTTGGGGAATCTCAACCTCACGACACGCGATATAATTTGCTTGTAATCATTGTTACCCATTACATGAATATTGGTAGGTGTAATTTTAAATATCTATACATTTATTTTGTTCAGTTGTTGCTTTCGAGAGTTCATTTTATTATAATGCAGTCATTTTAAAGTCGATATTTTCTTGATTTATTGATTAACCTTCTGAATATGTACATACTTTTATCGTCTTCTGAATCTCAACCTGGATCTCGAAATGCCTCTACCCATATTCGTTTCCCACACTCAGGGTTACCCGCCTGTGATCGACGTCATCTCTTTCTGACGCTTCTTCTGTACTTCCGAATTTCGTGAACAGAGACTAGCGTGAGCGAATAGGGATTTTTTGCGTAGCGTACCTGCGAGTTAGGGTATTCTCTATCTTCATGCGAGTAACTCAGATTTTAGCGCATAGTTTCGCTCAGATGTTAGTCGTAGACTAACGCTTCTAGCGTGGTATGTTACATACCCGCTGTTTGCATACATAATATACGCTAATGAGTGTTTTCATAGGGAATTCTGGGTTAAATTGGAGGTTATGTTGACGTCTCAGACCGTGAGAGTTGTTGGTCCTTTGGCATATGAGCATGTGCTGGTGTACTCCCTGTACATTTTACTTGTGTAATTTGGGAAGCAGTACTTTGTTTGGTTTTACAATTTTCAGTATAATTTGAGTCAAAGGTACGTTATGCAAAATGCCTCTATTACACTGTTCTCTACTGGTACCTCATGCACCTACGTCATGAACGTAAGGGTGTACGCTTCAAAGCTACATAGGCGTCTCAGTCCGTTGTCTACGGATTCCCACTCCTCCAATAACTCTTTCATGGAATGAAGGTAGATACTCGGATTATGAAACGTATCGCGTAGAAATATCGCTTCGATGAATTAATGCAACTCATGTTCGATTACTCCTTCGATAAATGAGAAAATTATTTCAACTTTACTCCAGAAACTAGTCTTGGGGATAGTTTTCTATTATTCACCAACCTTTGTATAAAACATACATTGAATTTCTTAAAACATTTCGAGAATATTCAATTTACTTTAGATCGAAAATATTTAATATTTTCTCACGACTAGAGTTTGCAATTTTTGCTACTTGTTTTTTTAGATCTGTGTTTTGAAGTTAAGAAAGCACACGACTTACAATTAGAATTTCCATACACGAAGACGAAACAAATTATTTAATTACGCGTAAAAACATTTGACTGGAACGCCTTTTATGCAGACCTATTAAGGATCTTGTTCTGTTAGCATTCAACATAAAGACAATTCATGCGGCGAACATGCATATATTCTACATGTCAAGCAATTTTAATGTAAAACTTGTTTTTTGATACAGACAACGTTCTAAAAACACTGTTGGAATGAGAGACTAATGTACTTATTTATTTCCATTTTCATTTACAAACCCCCAATAATCAATAAACCTTTCAGCGACGAGAGTCCCAAACCTTATTTCATTGCTAGTTATCTAGAGAATCTTAGCGTATCAATTATTAACATCATTGTGTTACTGGTGTATGTAAATGTATGTGTGCAAATTCAGAGTGCTCTTCCACCTGACCCTATTTTCTAGGAAAGATATTTTGGGAAGGAATGGTGTTGTTGCCAACATAGGAATATGTCGAATCGATGTTTGTCGACGCTCGAGTGAATAATCGTGTTTCTCAGCCGTTGTTGTGCGTCGGGAGCAAAGATGACACCGCAGTCAAAGTAGTCGCAAAGAAAATCTCAGTTCACTGACAGACGAATGGAAGGATACGATATTAAATCTCCTTTTTTCGGGAGTATCAAGATGGGTATTGAGTTCAAGCTTGTCTAAAGCTTGTTCAAGCTTGTCTCTCGATCGGAAAATTTCACGATTAAAATACTGTTCTTCTAGTATATCAGAATTTAAAATATGTTAGAGAATCAAATGTGAGAGCCAAATGCTCATTCTAAAATCGCTTTCGCTATCACTGAAACTTGGCATTATTGTGAGTATCGCGAGATATTTTTATGTTCCAGAACTCTACGTACAAAACTGGAGGGATGATAGAGCACATTAATAGGAATAAAAAATGATTACGACAACTATGTCCGGAAATGTCTCTTGAAGGGTTTTAAATGACACTAAGGCAAAGTAAGAACACAAGACAATAGTGTACGTAAAGAGTTTTGTTAGGGGAATTGAGAAACTGATATAGATGTTGGTTGCATGTAGCCTTTTGGCGAGTATGTTCCACCTGGAGTCTCGCCAATCCCCGCGACGTCGATGCGAGGCCTGTATCGGTGCTAATGGACCGAATTTTGAACATCTTATGGAATTGGCTATAAATAAACTTTATAGTCAAAAATGCACTTACAAAATGCGTATGGCCACGTGGAGGACAATAAACTAATTTACTCTCGGGAAGTAAGCAAGGGACCAACCCTTCAATTCCGATCAAGGACCCTAAGGCAGAGGCGAATTTAACATTTCAACACTCCTAACAATAAAAACAGTGCGTTACGTGTAACAATACTAACATAATACCAACAAATTTGTATTTAATAAAGCAAGAAAGTAATTTCACAAGAACGTATTATTATCAAACTATAGATTATTTGCAAAGTATTAATGATAAATCGTAACTATTAAATAATACTGAATTCGAGATTTGATATTTCAATACGTGTCGTCCCTAGGCAAGAGCCTAGTGGGTCTGTACAAAAAAATTCACCTTTACCTGAAGGAAAACCGGAGATAAACCCGGACAAGGATGGCTGTTGTTGAACTTCCCATATTTAACTCTCAATTCCGCAAATAAAGCCCTTTTTTCTTACTGTCAATTTTATCTTCCTCGGGTGACATTTCCCGACCTGTGTACCAATATGATTTTTTGTTTCTAATTTATGCGCTCTATCTTATCTCCAATTTTTTGTGAAGTTCTGGAATATTCTATATATTTCGTTATGGTACTTGACGTCCTTGAATTTCATCGTTGTTAATTGTTCATTAATTGTCTCTTAGTTGTGGTATTCGTATCTCTTCGCCCTATCACTAGGAAGCGTTTACACCGGACAATCAACGTAAGCAAACTTTGATTTGTCTGTATGGTGATGCAGCGTTTCTGTCGATTCTGCCATTTGTTATGCTTGTTGTTAGATAATTGTTGGTTTTTGTGATATTAATGTCTCATTTTTTACTGTACATAATCATCTTGTGAGAGCTTGTACTTCCGCAGCCGGAATTTGATGAGTCTTTGCTTTCTGTGAATTGTTGAATCGAGGTGTTGAAAACTGATGTTTTGGCCATCTTGCGGTGGCTCTGATTACTAACCTGAAGAAGAACACAGCAAGATATCCGAAACGTGAGTTTTTCAACACATCGACGCAGCAATTCCCAGAAAACTTATCATCTCGTGCAATCACATATGTCATGAAAGATATATTTACATATATGTATAATTTTTACAGAATATAACAACTTGATCATTTAACGTTTCCCAATAATTTTCATTTTTTAAATTTCATTTGTGAGTAAATTATTCGTACGGGTTCAACTAGTATATAATTGTATAATTTTTTGTGTATTTCTATAAAGAAGTAAAATAACGCTCTACAATTCATAGGAAAACATTAAAAACTTCTTAAAAAATATTTTTAATTTACCTGTTTAAACACTCCTAACAATATTCAACTGTTTTTTAGGCGCAGTCTTAAATTAGTTTAAATGTGTTCAAAAGCTCAGCTCAACTGATGCGTCATCAACACATTCATAATATTTTGACAATGTTTTCAAAGCTATTTGCCGTCCATTCGCACATTGATTGAACCCGATGTTTATCATGTGACTCTGGATTACGTCTCTTATTTCATTTTATAATCATTCTTTAAAATTTACTCATCAAAGGTTTGATAACGATATTCAGTGAATTAGTGGACAGGGAAGGAAATCTAAATATATTTACAAGTTACCAGAAATAAAGTAAAACTACATGAAAATAAAATGAATATAAAATTAATGTGGAGAATATCAAATGCGAAGAAACCGATGTATTTATTTTTCCGGGAAGGATAAAAATACTTCTAGTTAACTTTTGGTGGATTCTTTCTTGATACGTATTTTGTTTGCCATATTCAATATAAAACAATTGACATAGACCAGAGATGTCAGGAAGTTGCGTCCCTTCGCGTGTCCAGAGGTCTAAATTGCGATAACTGTTTCTGTTATTGGAAAGCACAAATTCGTTTCCTTAATTCTGCGACGAAGTATTCTACCGGCTTCTGTACAAGGAAAGTAACGAGATTGTGGTAGTGTCAAAGAAAATTTCAGTAGAGAAAGTAATATTTTTTTATTATAAACAAAATCAGTATATAGAAATACAAAACCGTAACAGGGAATCGAAAATAATAATAATAAAGAAAAATATAAATAAAAATGTATCATGATTTATTTACGCTTGTTAGAAGAACACTTGGTAATGCCGTTAAATACCACTGTTATTAGTTACCAGATGTTTCATATACAGTTAACTTCCACCCTCTACGTTCAACACACAGAAAGTCAAAGGATCACTCGCTGTGAAATTTCCTGTACTACCTCTTCAGTCTCTCTATGACCGCCTACTGCCTTAATAGGCAACGCGCACGGCAAACTTAATTCTAAGTGGAATTGAGAGGTTAGTATGAACCAAGTAACTTTCATAATAATTCTGATTCGATTTTCGTATTCTTGCAGTATCCGTATGTCAGGTTTTGCCATTAACCTCATATAGGAGAGGTGTTTGTAAGTTTGGGACGGGACATGGATTTGTAAAGTAGGAGTGCATTATAAAGTTGGACGGGAGAGAATCGTCGGAGAATTGGGTCGAATTAGTGCGTTGAGTCCAATGAACCCATATGAGTGGTCTGTCGAAAATAATTCCTAGATATTTCACACTTTTCTTTGATGAGAGTGAAGGGTTGGGGGCGGAATTGTGACTTGTGGTGGGTGAGAACGACGATTGGAGAACAATTTGGATTGCTTTTTTGTGGAATTTAAATGTATTCTCCATTCCGCTGTGCATTTATCAATGAGAAGGAAATGATCTTGAACGTCAGTTATTACATCTACAAGAGTATGATTAGCGGAATATTTAACTTTATCAGTGCAAGTGAGGTGCTGGAACTTGTTCGAATGTCATGTGTGAAAAAAGTGGGGACGAGCTCCGAGCCGTGTGGGCTACCTAATAGAATGGTCAAGGGAAATGATAGGGTGTTCGGTGAATGCACTGAGAAATAGTGCTTATGAACAGGCATTACGGAGTTCCCATTTCAATAAGCTCATGAATAAGGGCTGGGATGCTATACTGCGTCGAATGTCTATGCCGGATTCATAAATACCGCTACTGAGTGTGAATACTGGTGAAAATCATGTTATTCTGTAATAATGTCTTTTGTGAGCGGCAATACTGGGTGATTTGTTGAGAGAAGTGGTTGGAAACCAAACTGATGTGGAGGAACGATAGTGATAGCTGAATAATGACAGTGAAGGAGAACTATGATGAATTTCTCCAAAACCTTGCTCTGCGATGGGAGAAGGCAGATTGGCTTATTGCTGTCTCTTAAAGATAGGGCTTTACGTATTTACATTAAATGGGAAGTATGATAGTTTGAGACATAAATTAACAATTTGAACAATATAACCTTTATAAGGTATATCTTGGAAATATTGATAAGATCCTAACATACTGGATGTATGGGATGAGGTAATACGGAAGGAAGCTATCTCAACCAGTGATTTAAATTTGATGGAATGTAGATTTGCGTTCATTTCAGTCTTTCAGTCATACCGAAGATTTGTTGATGGATGAGGTGCAAAACATATTCAAAATAATTGGTTAATGTTATACTTTTATTTACAGAAGAGATGGAATGACGTGATAATTCAGTGAGTAATGGTGTAGATTTAGTTTTACGAAGGAGATGTCGCGTTAAGTTCTAAGCGGAGTTGTTACGTGGGTTTTGCAGTACGAATCTATTTATAATAATAGTAGTAAGCATGAACAATACGAAGAAGTTCACGTGCTAATTTGTTTAAAACAGTAAGATATGATATTAAGAAAGGATTTCGATGTTGCAACGAGTGGTCGCAAATTGGTCGTATTGTTTGCACTCTGTAAGGTATTCGAATTGTTTGCACTCTGTAAGACGGACAAATTAAATCTAGATCGCCAAGTACAGTGTGAGTTATATTTCTGTCTCAGTGGAGAAAGAATGCAAAGTGGTAAAAGTTTATCACATGTGTCTTAAAAAAGCACTAATTTACATGGTTTAGTTGGAAAGACAATTTTGTTTTGTGATTATGTTTTTACTTAGAGTGAAAAGTACAGAACAGTGGTATGAAGGAAGAGCAAATTATGTTTTAATATTAGCAGAAATGTAGATATTTTTGGAAATTTCCCAAAATCAATCTCATCAGGTGAATACGAACGATAATAAGGAAAATGAGTGGGAAAAACGGGGAATATATTAGGAAAGTTCATTCCCTATAGTAATTTTGTTACCCCGCTGTTTTGCAAGAAAATCATCTACAATAATTGTGGATAACATGGGAATAAGAAATTTCATTAAGATTCCAATAAACTTTAGCTAAAAACGCTTCAGTTAGAATACCACGTGAACTGCTGTTAAAACTCAAATGAAGTTTACAATTTCGTAGCGAGTTTGCGTTCACTAACGAAGGATCTTCATAGAGACGTCTGTTTTAATCAATTTTAACAAATGTGAAAGGAAAATTTGAAGTTTTAGTTTCTTGTGTATTAAAAAAAAAATTGAGCCATGTCCAGGATATTCTTTTATATTAGTCTATTTTTAACTGTGCTACCATAAAATTTCCGACAGCCTGGATTCACTTGAAACGACTGAGGAATAACTAAGAGACCTCAAAAGAAGTGAAAGAATTTGAACTCGAAGGGTACGAGTGGAATATACATACGAGTGAAACAGTAACATTTCGCTCTTACTACGAGTGGAATGGTACTTTATTCTCGTTCTCAGAGTACCAATTCCACCCTAAGAAATAACGATTGCAGCTGAGACCTGTACAATAGAAGCTCCTTTATTCGGGATGAGACTTACCCGTCAATTTCTTACAAGGAAAGAAGAAACATTACTTAAAAGAATATTGGATTTTTTTATCGTTTGTTCAATCAGTTGCATTTTTCATTTACATTTCTGTCTGCTTTACACGGTCCATTTCACTCTGACAACTTACGTCCATTTACTGTACCACGTGTTTGGCAAACACGGGGCCCCGAGCTGAGTCTGGCATTGCTTCCACTTGCTTATGCCATGCTCCTTCCTTTCTCTTTTCTGACCTTCCTTGGTCACCTCTTGTTCTTTTCGATCCCGACGCTATTAGGGCTAGGGTATCTGGGTATCNGGGCTCTAATGACCTTTGATGTTGACGAGCCCTAAAGCCCCAAAAAAAAAAAAAAAAAAAAAACTGTACCACAAATGAGCGCGAAGTCGATGGCGTCACGCGTGACGTCATCTGCGAGTACCGGAAATGGACGTGCCAAAATAAGCGGTTTACAACGAGATATAGATGTTGATAGGATGAATTGTAATTTAAGATTCCTACGAATATTCTTATAAGATATCAATATAAGGACTCCACCTTAAGGGAATCAACATATGGAAACGAGCTTTCTAAATTAAAAATTGTTCAGAAACAGATCAATTATTTCGGTTAACGTAAGGATAAAATCTTTAATATTCTTTCTGAGTAGGAAATTTTGTTTCAAATTAGTTTGTTACGCCGTTATACATTTCGTTAAAGACAATCACGAGATTTATTTTATTCTCATGAAGTTAATTTAACTTTGCTCAACCTATAGCTTTAATTTAAAAAATGTCTTAGAACTTGAATAAAAACTAAATCGTATACACGACACGGGGTACCACTTTCCTTCAATATCAAATATTCCGATGTATACGTTTTATATTTATTGCACTTATGAAAAGAAAAGCGGGAGGTATAATTATTAGGTGAATGTAAAATAAGAAAGCGATAGCTCACTGTCACCCACCACTGCGCGTACTGTCATCTCTTCATCAGAGAAATCGCTTATAGGAGTTGCCCTTCGCATGCCCGCGTGGGTAAGATGCCTGCGACGTGTATCTGTGGCCATCCCTGCTGTATGTTAAACTATAAAATTTTATTCAATATAATTTTGCCTCAACCTAAAGTCTATGAGGTTATCGACCTCTAAATCCACAACACAACATAATAAATTACATAAAATTTCGATCTTGTAAATAATGTATAAATTTTTATCAATAAAGCAGTTACAAACTGCGTATGACCACGTGGAGGACAATAAGCTAATTTACTTTCCGGAAGCAAGCAATGGACCATCTCGACAATTCCGAAGGGTTCTAATGCAGAGGCGGACTAAGATAAGGATAAGAACTAACAGTTACGTTTTATAATACCAACAGAACACCAACAAATTTGAATTTAAGAAAACAAAAAAGATAGTTTTGAAGTGTGTAATTATATTAAATAATAGATTATTCAGAATTTATTATTTACAAATCGTTACTATTAAAATAATTCTAAATTCGAGATTAATTATACAATAAACTGTCGACTGTACGCAAAAGCCTGGAGAGTCCGAGAACAAAAACCTGCTTGTATCCCAAGGAAAACGGGAGAAAAACCTGGGCGAGGATGGGGACGGGAAAAATATGTACTATGGGATAACAGTCTAGTCTTAAAAACTTCCACATAACTTAAGTAAATTTAAAAAGTAGAATAACTTTGTGGAAGGTATTTCTTTAGACGCGCAATAAAATTATTTGTATAATTTTTGTGCATATTACTTTGCGGTAATATTTACATAATCCTAATCCACCTTAGATCTGCTTCAAAATACATGGAGAGAAAAGATAATATGTTCAATAATATGTTGGAGGGCTTATGAAAGGCAGGCAAGTAGACACAAATAAGATTGACATCAACGATGCACAGATAAGATATTGCAATCATTGAGCTGAGATAAGTGACGTTTTTGAATTCTCCTTTATTGCGATTAAATCTTCATATGATTCTACTTTCCGAAAGAGAAGATTGGAACCTCAGCCGCTCTTCCCCTACTGTTATTGTTCTGAGCTTATTTATGGTGAGTCTTTCTTAATTTTTAAAAAACTTTTATACGATCGAAATTGCATTTTTTACGGATCATATAGGATGTACTATTTTACTTTTTAATTCACTGATTAATTTGTTTTCTTTATTAATTTAACGTAAGTCAAGGCTTGAATTCGCAAAAATTCCATAATTTGGGCACCCTCAAGTCTAAATTCCCTATTTCATGCAATAAAAGAACTTATCACAGTGAAATTTACATTTATTCCATAAACGTAATCATAATAAAAAATCAAGAAACACATAAATTCATTATTTTTTCTCAGTGCTCTCACACATTCAGACTAAATACTTTCCTTCTAAAAATAATAAGTCGCCTTGCGCTATTAACTAATTGCCTTTAGCGTCTTAAATAACGCTGTTCTGAGATTCGTCAGAACTTCATAACATTAATTTCAGTACCTTCATAACACAATCATACATTCAGCTGGATGACAAAGTGTTCATGTGAGCGAACATCACAAACATAACTAGTGGTGCAAGTCCATTGCACATACTTTATTTAACACGTTTCTCCGCCGCACCATTCAGTGAGAAAAAATTCTATAGTGAAAGGGTCATTTCTGGCGTGGTCCTCTATATTGTGGTCGTCTTCCAGTGCTCTATTTATGTTCAAAGTCGCTAGATGAACTTATTACTGTCTTTTATTTGAAATTTGAAAGTAAAATAAATATTCACATTATTATTTCAAAACATATAGCGACATATCAGTCTTATTAATAACGAAAAAGTGTTATGTAAATGTAATTTAGTTGTAGACAGAAATTGATGTATTTTCGTATCTGCAGTGCGCTTGCTGTCCTCCTATGTATTTATCATTATAATATCTTCCATTTCAGTTTACAAAAAGTGTATTCTACGTCTGATTGGTCCTTTTACACTGTTAAATATTTTCCAGCTTCTTGAAACAGTAATATGTTAGAGTAGCTGACAGAAATTATTTTACTGCGTCAGTACCAAACTTCAAAGCGAAACACTGCTAATTTGGATGCAATGCATACTAATTGTACTTTACGTACAGACAATTTAAGCAAAATCGTTGGAGTTGTTTTTGAGAAAAATTCAAAACATTACTTTGACCTTAATGTGAAGTACCTTTGTTTTAAAGTAAAAAAAATAGCGCACGTGCATTGACAACAAGTATATTCTACCGTAAATACGAAATGCGAATTAAATTGAATCATCCATTTACTCAGAATCGCTGCGCACAGACGCACGGACGGACTACTTTTTCAGGGATCGCCAAAGCGGACATTTCCGTCGAAATCTCGCATTCGATATTTTTTACGATTACAATACTTACTATATACTACGTATATGAGAAAGTAAAAAATAGATAGATCTCACCGTAGATTATAATTACTTCTGATGGTGAATAATTGAATAATGTTCTCCTTGTCAGCGTGTTGCGTCTTTGAGAAATTCCGCGCTATAGTGAGTGCGGTGTCGTCAGAAGATGACCAATGAGGTCGTTGAGAAGGTGCGTTCTGTTGCACTCGCGAACTTATAAATTGTTGACTCGTATTTTGCACGAACGCACCTACTAATTTCTCATTGATCGGTGAATTGAGATATGATGATCGCCACTGAGTAATTCATTAACGTCGACTGGATCTTTAATAATGTCGCACGATCAGGTCAGAATAAAATGTTCACGCTGTCCCAACACACAGAACAAAGTCCAACCCAACACATCTCCTTTCCTATTCCCTTACCCAAGTCCAACGGTTAGGTGGAAGAGCCTGAAGGCCTCATACCCTGGACCTCGCCGAAAGGCATTAAATAAGTAAATGAATAAGTGCTTCGCGCAATCACGACGTAGTGTTTCGCGCGTGAATGAATTAGTCGGTACATGTGCAAGGGTAGAAAAATCTCCTGTAGGTTCTACAAATGTTCGTTTGGCTAGTGAACCAATCGAATTCATTTAATAATAACGAATCAGATTTCTTTCATAACAACGGTTGTGTTTGATTAGTGTCCTTCAATTTGTTCAAGAAATTCTGATCAACTGTCATTTGCTTTTACTCGTAACTTCCCCACGTTAACTCCAACTGCTTTTTCTTAACAGTTGATGATGTAACTAACTTATTTCGACCGAATTTTCTTACACCATTGTGATATTAGATTTTAATTAAATTGTTTTAATTAAACGAAAGTAGCATTATAACATTTAACAATGAAAAGAGATGATGTACCATAATATACGCCGACAGGATTTAATAATAACAATTTATAACCACTTATCGAATTAGAGAAATTGTAGAGTTGGTAGAAGGAGACTTTTGAAGCTTATTATGAAAAAAGCTATATATAAAAATTATCATTTATATTAAAAAATTATTTCTTATAATTTATAATTAAAAATTATTTTTTTTATTTTGCCATAAATTATCCCTCCATTTTCTTGTGTAATAATAGTGTAAGGCATATTTTTGGGGAAGTGATAGGAGAGGGGTTCGATATTTTTAGTCCAAATTAATGTTCAAGGAGTCTATTAACACCACCTTTTCATTTTGAAGCGATTATTCTAATAAAATAATCTTCTCAAATTAATATTTCAAAAGTTATAGCGTTTAAGAAAAGTGAAGAGTAGGTAAGAATGTTTTAGTCTAATCTAACGTTGAAGATATCTATTAACACCGCTTTTTCATTTTCAAGCGATTATTCTAATAAAATAATCTTCTCAAATTAATATTTCAAAAGTTATAGCGTTTTTTCCAATAACTACGTCATTAAGAATTTTCTTAATAAAAACTAACGTTCAAGGTGTCTATTAACACCGCCTTTTCATTTGAAAAGCAATTATTGTAATAAAATAATCTTCTCAAATTAATATTCCAAACGTTAATGCGTTTTTTTTCGGAAACTACGTCATCATGAATTTTTTCAGTCGAAATTAACTTTCAATGTGTCTATTAACACTGCCTTTTCATTTTGAAGCGAAAGTTATAGTGCTTTTTTTGAAACTACGTCATCAAGGAGTGGGAAAAATTCTGCTCCTCCTAGCACCACCACCACCCGGTCACATGACTCTTTTTAGACGTCATCTAGGGGAAACGGAAACTTCTGTCTTTCTGTCTACTGCTCTCTGACTGTGGTGCTGCTGCCTGTTAGTCGACGTGCTGCATGCCATCCCTTCACTTCCTGTTCACACTGGCACTTCGGGCAAGGTGCTCTGTGGCACAGTAGGACACCAAAACAGTGTTCTAACTGGCACGTGTTTAAACTGCTACATCGTTTTTGAGGAAACCGCAAGACCGGATGAGTTCGCTCTGGCACATTATTTTTGCGTGCATTGGTGTGTGCTCGTTCTGGCACTTTCGGTTCTGACCGCAAACCGCTACTTCCTGTGATACGCTCTTATCAGCTCTTATCTGTGTTCGTTTTGGCACAAGGACCCCACTGTCTCTAACTAAAGTCCATAACAAGAAGAGGCGTCAAAGTTGATGTTAACAAGACCGAGGTTGGATGATTAGACGAAAGAATGATGACAAATGTGTGAGTGTAAGTAAGGTTGGGCGAAGGACAAGAAGCAACTTAAATCAAGGCGGAGAAAGTTGATGTGCAAGGTTCAAATGATAATTTCAGAACAGAAGGAATGGAGTAGCTTCGTTATAACCAATTTGTAGAACCAAAAACGTTTATCAGAAGACGAAATGGAATTATTGCAATCTGAATCTAGTAATCTAATGACTAAGGTGCAGGGGGATGATTTGAAATAAAATGAAAAAAAAAGTTTCCGAATAATAGTGAGCTCGGCATGCTTCAAACAACTGAAGAACAGTGATTATAGAATGAGTGATTAAGTGTAAGTAATAAGTGTTGCGGAGTTATCTTTGTTCAATTTTAGGGTCGCATTGATTTGTAGAAGGGTGTGAACATGAGCGTTAGAGATTATCTTTGCGTACGCACTACGAGCTTATAACTTGAACCTCTGCAGGAGGTACGTGATTTGGTGGAAGTATTCTGATCTACTGTAGTGTTGAGTATTAATCTCTATTTATTTTACTTGTTGAAATGTGTATATTTGTTATTTTACACAATTATACCCATTCTTGTCTGTGTTATTTCTGTGGATGATGCACTCTACCATATTAATCGCTTCACGAATCAATATCGAGAGAATATCTCACAATGTATCAGAACATATCTCTCCCTTGTACCCGAAGAGTTTCTGAAATGACAATACAAGCACGTCATTGCAAATGGACAGTAACCAGAAAATTACGATTTCAAAATGTCAACGATCTGAAAGACTATTATGACGCCTTAGTTTTAATTTTCTTCCAATTCACTTTTCATACATTCTCTCTTCTCTTCAGATATGCACTCTTAACGTAAGGCAGAATTCCCAGTAAAGGATGAAGATGTGTTTTTGTGTTCCGAGTAAATGATATGTTATGAACGTTTTTCATAACATAATTTTTTAAATTATGTCACGTACTTGCAGAACTATTACCACGTACATGACTCCAGCTTTTTTGTGTAAGAGGAACATTCAAGGTATAATAATTTCCAAGGACTTTTGATTTATGTGCATGAAAATTCTGTAAAATATTTCTTCTGAAATGTAACATTTTGTAAAGACCTCTGTATCTCCTATTATTAATTTGAAGCACAATTACAAAGTTATTTATGTGGACTTGTTGTAATCTTTAATTTTAAATACATACTTATATATTTTTATTTTATAATTTACTTTAAGATACAAATTAATTTCGAATTGCCTTCATCTGGTTTACCCTCTCTTCAGCGTGAACGTATTGAAAAAGAGAAAATAAATGTAAACTAACATTAACCCTATATTTTTATGTTATATTATTATATAAATACTGGAATAGTTGATTGGAGCATATTAAAATGGTTTAAATATTTAAGAGGTACGCGGATTGGTCAAGTATTGTACTCTGAAGTTAATTGTAACAAAATGAATGAGAATGAAGGTACGTGATGTACTGAAATTGACCTAGCTAAAATGAAGGGCTACTTTATTTAGGCAGCAGAAGGGAACAGAGAGAAGTGCTGCACTAATAAAAATCTGAAGTTGCAGGTCACGTGATCCAATTTTCTGGCAAGACGAAATAAAAAACAGATGGAGGAAGAAGAAAAAAATCAGAAGACAACAAATACAATCAAGAACCCACTAGTCACGTTGTTGTACACGGAGGGATCACATGGTCCGTGATCTAATAAGTGAAAAAAATGTAACAAACAGTTTAACAGGAATTTGGTGCATTTAAATAGTCTTATATTTTTCTTTCTTTTACAACGTGTGCAAATTATGCGCTCAGGTCTAGTTAGCATTGCTTTCTTCTATCTATAACCATGCGAGGAAATCTCACGGAAAATTGAATGTACCTAACATTCCGTAAAATAATATGAACGTTTACTTTTATTGCGCAAGTCTTGACTAATATGTCAGATACTACTTACCTCATCTGCCAGTTGCAGACAAGTTTCCCTCCGTTTCTTATTTAGCATTAACAATGTAAACAGGACATCAGAACAGTTATGAATAGAATATGATAATACACAATGGGGCATTACGTAACTCACGTACAATGTCCACAGATTACCAGCATGGTCAGACGCATCAGGGATACCATTTGTTAGGACTCAAGTAGACAGTAACATTCTTTTCAAATAAATGAGTCAAGTAGCTTCTTTCCTTGGCGTAATTTTTCAATGTGGTTATTTTGGAGAGGAAAATGTGAGTAAAGAAGAAATAGAAATCAACCTATATTTTAAAGTCCAAGTGTACGTTTCAGTAGAACTCCAAATATATGGATCAAATGGGGTCGGACCTAGTTCGGATAATCGAATATCAGGATAATTGGGTTTCTTCCAATTAAAGGTTATTTTTAAGGTATATAGACTAAGTTACAAGACTCATAATGTTGTGGAAATAGCAAATACTCAAGACTCATATTGTAGTAAAAAAACACAAACACTCTACATAGTTCAAAGAAACAATTTAATGGCATAATACGTCTAAGAACAATAAAAAATATAACAAATTGTTACAACCATTGATCCGGTCTTTTGGCGATCCGGATGATTGAAGTTTGGATAATTGGAGTTCTTCTGAACTTTATTTTGGTTTTTCTTCAACCACTTACGTAAAAATGGTACGCGAATTTTCTGGAACATTTGCGTATTAATGTATACGACTTTTTATTCCTCAAGAGGTACTATCGTCTGTGGAATGTCTGAGTGAACGGTAGTCTTATCTCCCGAGTGTCGCCGATTTTGAGTAAGAAGTCCGTCGTTCGCAAGGGCTCCTCCCTGCTTCCATCCCGCGTCATCTCCTTCGCTTGTCTCCGTCACTCACTCGTCTGTCCGCCGTCGGCGAAGCGCCCGCCGCGCCGCCGCCGGGTCCTCGCGAAAAGCTGACGTTGCCATCTTTTCTGCTCCCTCGCTGACCCTTAAGTTAAAATCAATACCTTTGAAAATCAATTTGCTCCAACCCTCCGGAGCTCACTAACACACTTGCCGAGCAGTTCAAAAAGTGACTCTCTGCTGACGCTTCACGCTCAAATATCTCGTTTTAAACAATTTCCATGCACACTTGTCCTTGGAGAGTCTTGCGTCGTGAAGGACTTTCTGGTCGATTCACAAGTATTTGCATGCAAGTAATTGCTGTGTCAGTATCTCTTACCATGGAGCTGAATATGATTTATGAGCTCAAGACATCGAAAGAAATTAGATCTTGCGCTTGTTGCTATGCAAGGGCACTAAAGAAAGATAAGAAAATGTATAAGAGTTATTTCATAGAACTGAAACAAAGTGATAATTGATATTTCTAACATTGTTATCTAATTATTTATATCAATCAATAAATAATTAATAAATTGATTATACAGTAATATTCCAATATTAAATCTGGTGATTTTTATTATTATTGATACATGAAAAGTTGGGTGGACTGAATGTCATACCTCATGCCTCATGATCACTGTAAAAATGTAAAAAAAACTGGAATTGACAAATTTTTGAACTCGTGTATTTTTCTGCTGATTGCAATTGAAGCGTGCAAATAGAAAGATTCTAAGCGCCAATTTTTATTGTTTTCGCGAAAAATGTTATTTCTTAACAACACCAATAATCTGTCGAAATGACTCCTCTTGATAATTTAATTGCTACGACGGTCAAAAATAGCGTGGGAGTCTAATATGCATTGTGCAATAACAATCTGGGCAGTCGATTTTATAATATTTCTTTTTGCTATATTTTTCATACTTTGTCAGAACAACAGGTAAAATTATCAGGTGTGGCGCATACTCTTTTGAGTACTATTCGTGGTATCTGGAGCGTTTCTTGGAAATCACTTCAAATAACTCAATATTTTAATTTTTTGGCACTTCGAACGTTTCAACAGATCACCTCTCTCTATTTTAATACTTTGGTACTTACAATTATTTCGACAAACACCTTAAATTTCGATAAAATTTAATTTTGAAAAGCACCATTAGTTGCAACATCAAATTATATAAGATGATTTTTCCATAATTAATTATAGCGTTTAATCAGATATTTGTGTTTCCTATAATTTTTTTCGCGCTTAAAACATTTTCCATTCACATGCCTCAATTTTGGTCTCATTATTCTTTTTATCACAACCTTAAAAAAAATCGGAAATGATTTCAACGAATTTTAAGGACAATAATATACTAAAAACGCAAAAATACTATAGGCGTTATAAATGGAAAACTACAAATGCGGATGAAACACATCTCTACTGCCATCTCTATGGGAAAGGTGAATTTAGAAACTTCAAAACATTATGAAAGGAAAAAAAAGCTAATCAATTGTGTCTTTAAACGAACGTAAATATGGGAAAATTTACCAGCAAGTGGAGAAGATTTATCGGAAAATTTACCAGAAATAGAGACGCACTGTTCATCTTAAAGACCCTGTAATCTATGGATTTAACTAATCTTTTTTGATGAAACATTTTTACATGACCCTCCCTTCCCACTCCACCCAAATGGGTGTTCTAGAGTTTCCCTACCAACCACAATTGTCACCGAACTCTGACATAACATCGGAAGTGGGTGACTCAACATCTTAGGTAGAACGAACCCACTGGCCGGCGATCGAATTTTCGCTTCCGAGGCAAGATACATCGGCGGCAGTGCGGCTGCACCATTTCATTAAAACACTTGTAAAATTTAAACTATTCGTTCAAATTTTACGATTTAAAGACTTTTTTATCTTTGTTAAATGCAAAAAAAAAATGAATCAATAAATTTTAATATTATTGATCTTTTCTTCCTTACGTTATTATCTTATTTAAGTATTTAAACACTTCTATTTTTAATAACTATTTTTCGATAGTTTCGGTTAACCGTTGTAGGTAGACATATGCTGTCGCGGACGTTTTTGTAGAACTCCTTGAGGCAAACAGTATTGCCCGTCATAGTTGTCACCTATCTCTAACTGTTTTGGCATCGTAAGCGAATATAATTTTTTTTTCTCCCGACTTCATGGACATTAAAAATATAAGTTAGCCAGGACATCTAAACTATTGCCTTGCTAAATTTCATGACGATCGTTTCAGTGGTTTAATCGTGATTAGGCAGGAAACAGACACACTTACACATTTATGTATTAGGCCTTGTCCTGCGTGGGCAACAAACGCGAGCGACAACTTCCAGGGACAGAAGTGGAGCGTCGCGTCGTCGGGATTGACTGTCCTGCGTGGGCGCGCGTGCGTTCGGTATTCTCTTTAAGCAAGATGACGCCACACCGATGACGATACTTGAAATTATATGACAAGAAGGATTTATAGAGAAATACGTGACTCTTAGGAAAAAATGCCGTGATAATATACAATTTATCAGAAAATAACATCGTACAGAAAATAACAGACGAGATCATGAAGAAATGTCAAGACCTACTTGATACTACTACACGTGTGGAAGAAAGGAAAGGGCAATATGAAAAACGAGGACAAACATGGTGGACGAAATAGCTGACAAAACAGAAAAGGACAAAAAACAAAATTAATCGGCAACTTGTGAGGAAGTGGTGAAAGCGTGAAGATGAAGGAAACCTATAGCAAAAATGTAGAATTGCACGAAAAGAGTTGAAGATCAGCGTAATACAGGCAAAGAAAAAAAATGGGCGCAGTATGTGACATCGATGCTACAATGTTTTTGTTGGAGACTCCCATATAGAATAGCAGCAGGTAAAATACACACAAAACAAATATGGAAGAGTTTATGTGCCCATGGTGAGGAACAGTATACATGGACGGATGTAGGAACCAGCTTATTAAAAGAACTATTTCCGCAACAACCAGACATAGGTTTCCAGAAAATAGAAATAAAAAGTGAAGATATCCAGTACGTCACAAAGGAAGAGTTAGAAGAAATAATCTTAAAATTGAAACCTCGCAGAAGTCCTGGATATGATAATATACGTTATGAGATGGTACAGCGAGTATACAAAGAAATAAACTACCGCCTTCTGTCAGTATTGAACAACTGCGTGCGTCAAGGATATTTTCCAGCGACATGGAAGATTGCAGAACTTAAGTTGTTCTTAAAACCTGGAAGACATCCGCAATTTTGTAAGTCATATCGCCCAATAGCACTGTTACCAACATTTGGAAAAAATATATATGATCGTTGGATATATCAAAAAATAAGCAAGTACATGGAGGACAAGGGAAAATTTAATAACAGACAATATGGATTTAGGATTCGTAGAGGAACAGATGATGCACAAGCCTGTTTACTAAATGATATAACACAAAGAGAGAAGAAGTATTGTCTGTGTATCCTTTTAGATGTTGAAGGAGCCTTTGATAATGCTAATAGGGAGATATTGGTTCAAATAATAGCGGAAAAAGGTATATCAGCCTACTTACGAAGAATAGTGCACTCTTATCTACAGGATTGGTAATTTTGACTAAGAATAGGAGTTGAACAGATCATACGTGGGGAACAGGAGAATGTCCACAAGGCTCAGCGACCGGACCCTTGTACGGGAACATAATAATGGACAAAATATTAGACAAACCACAAGAACAATCGATGAAATTTGTGGCATACGCAGATGATCTCACGGATATAACTGAGGGAAACAGTAGAAACGATATACAGAATGAGGGAATGCGGGTGATGAAAATAGTAGAGAACACGTTTACAGAATAAATTAAAACTTTCAGTGACAAAAACAAGAGTAATGTGGTTTGGACATAGCTACAAGAATGGACGAAATATATGTATGAAATTATATGGACACAAAATAAAATTTGCAGCAACACAAATTTCTAGGACTCATTTTGGATGAAAAATTACAGTTTTTAAAACATTGACTTTGTGGCAGAAAAGGCAAAACGATTATATTATGGAATTCTTCGTGTAGGAATAACAAAATATAATATCGACCACGAAGATAAAATAATGTTATACAAAGGAGCTGTTCGACCTATGTTAACATATGGCTCGTTCTCATGGGAACACATGGATGCCACATGTTATTTAGAAAGAAAAGTGAATTCTATACAACGAACATGTCTCCTTGCAATTGGTGGAGCATATTGGACATTATCTAGGAAAGCATTGGAAGTTATCTATGGTGTAATGCCACAGGATTTGTATATAGTTAAATTACAATATCGTAAGCAAATAGAAAAAACAGGAAAACTAACTGTAGTAAAAGAATAATAATAAAAAAAGGGGTGGATGGAAAGTACAAATTATTGTACAGGCATGGCAAATACGATGATGGAAAACAGTAAATGGGCGAGTAACCTTTAAATATATTCCAGAAGTAGAATTTGCACACAAAAATCGAAAATGGTTTGACTTAATTCACATGTAATGGAATTCATCACAGGACATGCCTGCTTTAATAGTTTTCTTGTAAAGAGAGGAATAAGCGGGAAGAAAAGATATGCATTTGTGGAAACAAAGAAGAAACCAGAGAACATCAGATGTGGGACTGTGAATGGAATGGAGAAGAACGAGCAAGATATATCAAGGAAATGAAAAGTCTAGGAGTATTTGGCACGGAGGATAAATTCACACGGATAGATAGAAAAGAAAAGTGCGAAGTATTTCGAGATAACGTGACATACGTATGGTGAGAGATTAATTAAAAAGAGAAAAAGGATACTAGATTAGTTTGGAAAAAAAAGAAAATAGGGAAGATTATTATTTTTATTATTGTTATTTTTTGAAGATATGAAAATTTGTAATTAAGTTTATTGGTATTAGATATGTAATTAATTAATGTACTATGAATATTTGTAAAAGTGTCTTGTAGTGGCTCTGTCGGAAGACAAGGCGGTCTAAGTAACCATTACTAAAATAAATGAAATGAAAATGATACTAGTACTACATATTATAGTTTACATACGATAATCTCTAATATGATCGAGTAGGTCGTGCAAAATGTAGCGTCTGACGCACGACAAAACTCAAGCAAATTTGAAGTTTAAGCGTCGTTGAATGTCGCGCCTGTAACGCTAGTGATGCTGTCGCTCACGTAGGACAGTCTCGTAACTACAAGTGTGTTTCAATCTTATCCCTTGAAGTTGTCGCGCGGTCGTTTCCGTTTGACACCCAAGCAGGACAAGACCTTAGTATGATAAAACGAAGTGAAATTGAGTGAGAAAACAACAGGAAAGACACCAATTGAACCTCTCAATGAGAGACTATGGGAGAATCCTACTAGATCTACATGAATATAAACCTTCCTTTGATTGTTCGTATATATGTTTATGTAGTGTGACGAAAGTAACATAACACAGTGTTCAACGGGGAAATATTCCTGACACAAGTAATCATGCACGGTTCTAAAATACCACCTTGTAACCATAAATTTCCCGGTTACTGTTTTCGGACACAGATAGTGAAGGTTGGACGACAGGAAAACGCCACAAAGGTGTCATCCTCCACAAAAATAGACAATACACAAATGAAAAAGAAATAATATAATGCACTAATAAACAAACTTACAATTGGAAAACTTGTCTCGCAATCCTATCTAATGTACCAAAATATATTATGTACCATGTACCAAAATATTTTATGTATCTCTGTTGGTACATGAACTTGTTAAAGTCCAGAGATAAGTTGAATAGCTTAGTTCATGGCACTAGTTGAAAGTTATTAAGAGGAAACATTTCATGGCAAGAAAAAATTTAAGAAAAGATTCTGCCTTTTTTGGTTCGAGAAGTACCCTTCTCAGTTATTCAAAAACTTCTCTTTAGTACTAATTAATATACCAAATGAAACCCAAATGCAAGGACTAACACAGTTAAGTTCCCCAAACACTTCCTAGCAATAAAAAAGAATGAATATTCATTGAACCAATGCTCCAATGTCAAGGAAACGACGTTTGATCGAACCAACGGTGACAGCAACACACCCGGAAGATCAGGGCCCTTTCTATCCAAAATCGTCATGACAAAATACACTTAACCTTCCTTCACAGCACTACACAGACGCATAACAATCTTCAGCATAACATCAGAGTAGGCACATACCAGAGTCAGTGTCAGCGACAGTGGTGCGAGGCCGATTGTGCGGGTTCGACTCATATGGGTGCTCGGTTCAGTATCAGAGGCGAGAATGACGAAGTTTTAGAAGCGTCAAATTTCCACCAAACGCATGGGGAAACACATCCGTCACCAAACGAAGCTGTCACTCTCCACATCCGTGACTAAAAGGAAGCCGAACTCTGTCACCGTCCCGTCAAAGAGTTCCACACCGCATCCGCCACCAAAATATCAGCAGCCGTCTTCCTCCAAAAAGCTACCCAAGCCCAGCAAACGCGCCCCTTTTATCCTATTTGCGAACTACTTTTTCTCCGGGACTTGAAAATCCGCACGTCTACACATAGTGAATGGCGCGCAACAGTGCACAGCCTACAGTTATGATAAGAAATCTTATTTTTCGTTACAATATCAAAGGAAACTGCGTGGTGCGAGATTGTATTCCTGGTCTATTTGAAAAATTGGGTTCACTAATAATAATATGTGACAGTCATGTATCTTTTTATTTATTTCATTTCTTATGGCGAGTATTAGGTCATGACTTGTATATATTTCAGAATTAGTTTATTTATCCGACTGTTCTCTAAATACTTCGCATCTGCGTCATATATTATGTCGATTGATTCATCAATGTTTTAATGTTTGTATCATGTATATCTTGTAAGATTTGGAACATCTCCGATAATTCTCTAAAGACTAATAAAGCTATTATTACACATCTAACAACTTCTGCTCTATTGATTACAAAAGAAAAATACACAGAATTAAAATAAGTTTGGTTTTAAAATCGTTCAGAAGACAATAATATTAATTGAACTTGTCATGCTACAAGTTAGGGAACGGGCTTGACAGCATAAGCGAAGAAAAAAATTATTAACCTGAGCCCTTCAGAATTCTTCGTGAATGGAGAATTTGCATTCAATAAATCCAGACATATATTTTCCTTCACACCATAAGGAAACGTCATATACTTCTATAACGTTCGACATTACTGTTATTTCCAATAAAAAACTCATCTCTAGTTTTTATTCTTAAAATTTATGTTTTGCGGAGAAAATCTGATACTATTGCTATTATTGTATTATAAAATATACTTATATTCATTTCTCTACTTTTCAGACATGGTGAAGCAAGTAAAAGGGGGATATTTGCTGAGGTATAAAAGTAAGTACTCCAGAAATATATCATGCATATGTTATTCGGGTGATTGCACTTTAATATTAATGACTCAATGAATTCATTTTTCATACCTTTAGAATCAGTGTTTCTAAATAGTTAAAACATGCAAATATAATAAAGGTCTCAGAAAATAATTAATTTAGTCGATATGTCATCGTTTTATCAAGTTGATGATGGATGAAGAGTAATAGAAATGACGATGGTAATAGACAACTCGTGACAAGATAGAACACAAGAATATGAAAAAGATTTGGGCATAAAATGTCTTCTTTGAAATACATCTATTCTACTCAAAGAATTAATAGTTGAGACGAATGCGCCATATCCTACGCAATTCTAGTTCTTTCCATGATTGAACATGAAATATAATCGAATATCCTCAGTACTCCACAACTCATGCTACATACTTCAAGAGGTGGTAGCGTACTCTGAAACAAACTTATTCGCCCTATTACTACTTCAAACGCATTTTATCAATAACCACTATCAATTTACCTGAAATTAAACTTTGTTTGTTGTTAATAAATTGTTTTTGTAGACGAAAGTGTCGTATTGAAAGTAAATAGTAGAAGAAATAGCATCAGATATGAGATGTCACATTTATTGAATTAAACAATGCGCAATATCTGAAAGAACACAATATTTACTTAATTTCTGGCTATTATATAATGCAGATTTTCAAATAAGCCATTGATTTTCCAGAGCAGGAGTCTTTGCAGTGTTTTAGATTTATAATGTTGGTCAACACATGTTGTGTTAATAAAATCTTGAACTTAGCCCCGATAGTACGTGCAACATCTGACTTTGTACCTATTCCCAGTACGTACAAATAATACTAAATTCTTTTTAGAAATTGAAATAAGTTACAAAAAAAAGCATTTTTTAAAATCCGAATATGTTGATTTTCATTGCTTTAAAGTTTTAGCAGATAGATTCATCCATTTTCTACATTTTAGAAGCATGTTTCACCATGAGTGTTCCTCGTACTCATTTTAAAACAATGTGTACACATTATTTGGTCTTGTGGTGATAATTTTATTGTTTTTGGTTTAGACTGCTGATATACAATGTAACTACAAAGATTGCTAAGCTTCCTTCATAGAACATCATATTTTCATTTATTTTTCTTCTTGAACTCTACTTCAAACAGTGAGAATACAGGTTATTTTAATATTTTCTTTCTCCTGCTCAGTATTGAAAAAACAAAACGCTTTTTACATTATAGAACATTAGAAAAATTATAATTTGACTATCGTGTGGCAACATTGTTTAGGTAATAGCCTTGTAATTAATTATAATATATTATTTCAGATAAGGTATAAAATTATTTAAAATGTTACATTTCTTAAGTGAAGTTCATAAAAGAACCTGGGAATACATAGAATGTAGGAGCGAGTGGGACAAAACGGGGTACCATTAAGTTGCCCTGATATAACATATTTCATATTGTGAAGCAAGTGACGCAATACTAGTCTCCTTTGGGATGTAGACAATTAGTTTATGACATCAACTAACACGAAAGTTTTTTGTTTTTTTTGTGGGGCTTTAGGGCTCGTCAACATCTAAGGTCATTAGAGCCCTGAAAACTTGTACAGGTAGGGAAAATGCAGTTACGCACTAGGGAGAGCCAACATGACTCTCCCCGCGTGTGGGACTCGCCGAAAGACTCAGCCATACCCACTAAAAACCCTCCTGCATTACAACTCTAAACACAAATTCCAACATATCACATGACTTTTACTAGAAACATTAAAAAAAAAGAAGAGGAAAGAGGAAAATGAAAGATACCCTAGCCCTAATAGCGTCGGGATCGAAAAGAACAAGAGGTGACCAAGGGAGGTCAGAAAAGAGAAAGGAAGGAGCATGGCACAAGTAAGTGGAAGCAATGCCAGACTCAGCTCGGGGCCCCGTGTTCGCCAAACACGTACTTACTAGATGTTAGTCCCCTGGGGCGAGGTAGGAAAATGAAAGATACCCTAGCCCTAATGGCGTCGGGATCGAAAAGAACAAGAGGTGACCAAGGGAGATCAGGAAAGAGAAAGGAAGGAGCATGGCACAAGTAAGTGGAAGTAATGCCAGACTCAGCTCGGGGCCCTGTGTTTGCCAAACACGTACTTACTAGATGTACGTCCCCTGGGGGGAACACGAAAGTAAGATATAAAGAACATAAAAGATAAAAAATGAAAAAAAAATTAAATCAATTTATTTTGCAAAAGTTGGGGTAAAACCTAGTATACATTTATCGTAAAAAAAGATTTGAGAATAAAAACAAACATATGTCACACAATTAAGGAAGAATATCGAAACACATAAGTAACAACTATTTCAATGTAATTTGAGCTGGGATACCACACAAAAATCGCAAACATGGTAAATTTGTTGGTCATGACCACTGCACTCTTTGTCATACTCTTGCACTCCGAGCATTGGATCCATTTACCACCAGGCACTGAATTCACGAATAAGCCATAGCAAAACAATCAGGTCATGCGTGGGGATATCTTGAATGAAGATGTGCTTGGTACTACTCGGTGCCCCTTTTGGTACTCGGTTTTCCCCAAGAAAGAGAAGTCAAAATGACCATCCTCCCAAACCTGATGAGTGCAACAAAGAAAATGGGCAAATAATGTGCAAAATCTGGATAATCTATTGAGATATTTATCGTGATTTATTAACATTGTGCCTGCTATTTGAGTCGTTCCAAGCAATCGCAAATTTTGAAACAAAAAATTATATTTTACAAAAATCGGCACTGAGTGCTCAGTACATATTACAAAAATCGAGCAGGACTCACGAAAAACTGGTGGCTAGTGTCTGAGATGCGATTTCACAACGTAGATAGCCGATAGCAGCATTAGTGACAGAGAATTCCCACCTGGCTTTACACCATTTTCCCCTACCGTCTAAAACAGTTAATTTATAATTTCACTAGCTGATTTACTCAGCGTTGCCAGGATTTTGTAAATGATTTAAAACAATTTATTCAGTGGATATTCAAAATTTTAAAACAAATAAAATATTTTATTTCCATTGCTAAAAAACACAAAAATTGTATCGACATTGAAAGAAAAATTTGTTCTGGATTGATACATTTTTTCCCATAGAGGGTGTTATAACACTTGAAAACCGGTCTGGACTTTATGATACACTAACTATTAGAAAACGTTTCAACTAATATTACATATCTGAATAAAATTTCAGTGTTAATAAATTTATAAATATTAATAACCACAGAAATAGGCATTCATAATTAACTAGTTAACCGAGAAGGTTTCTGATTAATATAAAAAAATAAATCCACCCTCAAAAGAGTGAAATGGGGGTTGGATTGCTTTATGTATGTATACCACCATAAAGAGTTCTTGGAGAAATTTCAACCAAACTTGATACGTAGATGACCGACTATCTGATAGCAAGCACTGTAGGGGTAATATATCCCTGTCACCCGTAGGGAGGGGGTAATAAGAGGGCGACGTGAAAATGATAGAAAAATATAATATTCGATTCGAAACCATACTTTTCGGTACTGTTGAGGTGAATAAGGACGTCCCCGATGCATTGTTAGTTCACATTGAAAGTTATATAGCATCCCTGGGATAGAGGTGGGAACGGGAAAAGTAATAATAAAAAAACAGTACATATTAGTATTGAATACATCGTTTTTTAAGACGCAGAGTCGCACTCTTAATGCCGCTTCAGTCCACGATCACCCCCTGTGAAGGAATATACTCATTTTGGGAAGAGGTTGATATTTATTCATTTATTGTCAATTACACTAATTCATCATGACCCTGTACCTTAACACAAAGTTATTACCAGGGATACATATACACCGGTGTGTTTTCCCTTACATATAATGTGCTTTATTCGGTTTCTTTTTTTTTTTTTGTCTTATATTTGTTTAACTATTATCCACGTCTGCCTCACTTTGATCCAATTATATTTGTTTCATCTCTTTTTTATTGTCTTCTTACATTCCATTCTTTGCTGCATTACGTATTACTACAATTTCTGTTGCATAATCCATAAATTCAGTATATTTACTTTCACTTCCAATTAAAAATGTCCAGTCATTCAAATTAGTTAAACCCTTTGCTTTCACTTTTCAAACCACCTTCCCTTCTCTGTCTCAGTTATCCTTCATTGATAGACTATGTGACTGACATCTTCTATCCCATTTCCACACATGCAATTTCGGTCCTCTGCTATACCAATTCTATACAAATAATTGTTGTAATTCCCGTGTCCAGTCAGTATTTGTTAGTGGCATGTTCGGCTTAAACCATCAATTTTTCTTAACAAAGTTAACATTAGTTATGAATTTATATAAGTCCTTCCTTTGCTGCTATCCATCGTGTTTGCCAACATCCGTTAAATACTTACCAGTGTGAATCCGCAGTTTTCGGCGTCGACGAGTTGATAGTGAAATCCAGATATCGTGCGAGACTAAATTCAGCCCTCATGGAAGAAAGACACCACTAGAACCCCTTGGGGGATGGGACTGGAAATGAGTTTATGTGTAAAATTAATTGAAGACTGAGTTTAGAATATAAAAAAGAAAAGTTTCATCGGAGCCATAATTTTCGGGCTGGGATTGAGGATACTCACCAATACTATAAAAACATTAATGAGTATCATTCTCACTGAAAAACAATGCGAACGTGAAAAAGGATAAAATGGCACACATATTAAAAAATTCACGTGAGCAAAGCCGCGGGTATTCAGCTAGTAAAGAATATAAAATAGAAATTTCCACAGATAGTTAAACAATCAATGTATATGTTACCGGCAGAGTAGGAAATCAGGAATTGTACACAGTGCGTAGTAAAGAAACCATCACGTATAGTAGGAAATATTTCTTATTTCCAGCATTGCCCCGGTATAGTTAACAATACCTACCATATAACAGGCGAAATAAGTATAATGCCTTTACGCGAATATATCGCCCCTTATTCTGGACTTGACCTTCTCCTGAAGTGTTATTTATTACAACCAGCTGAAGAGTGAATTCCAGACCGTTTTTCTGTGATAGTGTTAAGTGAGTTTATGGTTCAGCGAAGGAAAATAAAAATGTCGCCGTAAAAGGTAAAGTACAAAAAAATTCAATATAATCGTCGAGTTTGGCAAGAATTAGGGAAATATTACAGTACTACTCGATATGATTTGCTCGCTACCTCTATTATTAAAAAAAATAGTGTTAGTACTTATGACGCTTGTTGACCCAAGAGTGAAACATTTAAATGTAATATTTTAAAAATATTGTCCCACATTACTCAGTGACCAACTCTGTCCTCATTAATATTGTAACTATATATTTATCGGTCACTTTAAATTTACTATCACGTAATTCACAAGAGAAAAATAATGTACATAAAATTTAATCTGGTGTTCACCAAACGACTCGCCGCTTGAGCGTTTCAAACCAAACTGCCTCATCCACTCCCTCCTCCTTTTTCCTCCACTATCTTCTCAGTTATAACAATATATACACAAGAATTCCGTATAAATTGGTATATACATATCCCTTCACCACTCCACCCATACGGGAGCATGGAATGCTTTTCCTCGTCCCCGTGGTTGCTGTATTTTTACATAACATCACAAGTGACCCTATTCATTTCAGCTAACCAGGAAACTATCGTTTCGACCATATTTTTAGTAGTTTAAAAATATTGTTAGACCACCTCCATGCTACTTTACTCCTAGGGTATTTCACTTATATGGTATGAAAATGGGATTAAACGGCATCGAGAGTATTATAATTTACCTCAGTACCCCGAAAATTATGGATTCGACACTATCGGTTGTTTTAAATATTTTTTACGTGTCACACCCTTCACACCACCATCTCGGGGTGTGTCATGCATTCGTAATGGTTTGATCCTGGACATAACGGCATCCTCAATATTATTATTCGTCTCAGAATCCCCGAAAACTATGGATTTGACAATATCAGAAGATTTCCATTTTTCATTATTTTTATAAGTCTTGCCCTTTCCACCTAAACGGGTATTAAGCAGGGTAGGGTAGCAAGGGGTGTCTTATTGCAATGGGTACGGAATTTAGACTTCAACGATGTTAGAAGTACCACTATCAGTCACGCCGAAAACATTGGACTTGTCACTGAGGTGTGAAATTTACAATATTTTTTCTTGTCATCTCCTTCCCTCAGGATGTGTAAAAGTCGATCGTGAACTTGTGTGTCACCGGAAGTTGTATTATGCATTTCAGTAGCCGAAAACACCATAGTCTCAACACTAATATCAGTCACTATCGATTAATTTTAGATTTCATCTTCTTCCCTTCCCAATCCAAGGGGCGTATTTTTTCTCATGGAGGGTGATCGTGAACAACGAGATTGGGAATGTCGATATTCGCTTCAGCGCCCCCCAAAATGACATATTCAACATCAATAACGTTCTTTTTCCACATTTTTACTTGCCACCATATTCCCACTCTCGACCCACGGGGTGGTAGGGATATATTATCCAATATTGATTGTGGTCTTACGCGGTACGGGAGATGTCACTCTCCATCTCACTACAATCAAATTGTAGTATGTGACAATGACATCTCATCTTCCCTTCAAAGGCATGAATTGTTACGCCTGGAATAGTCCTCGATCTTTAGCATTCTAGATATACGTAAATGGCGTCATCAAATCTTTTAAAGAACGGCAGTAAATTACAAATGTGTACAGACGATCTAGTTTATACCATCCAACATAAATTTTATTGTTCAAAAACTAATCTCACATGAGGAATATCTACCGATATTAAACTTCTAAAAAAAGTCTATTATTTGGTTCAAAGAAAACCCTCAGAAATAATTGAAATTGTTATGTCCCAAAATCTTTGTAATAAATTCTTCTCCCGTAGTGAAATCCCGTTAAAAATGTAGGCCCTTGGGGAACGTCGAACGCTGTATTGGCTGACTGTTCTTTAAAAGATAACCAATAACGGCCATATAATTTAACAAACTTTTATCTAAACTATTTAAGTTTTTTAAATTAGAACACAAGAGAGACTCCCATCTCCAGTCTATTTCTCGACATTGCACAATTAAGCATGGTAATTATTTACAGTATAGCTCAACGAGTTAAAAACAATCATCCCAATAAATTGAAATTCTCTTAGGTGACGTCTCACGGAGTGCATGAAAAACATTGCCCTTCTCCACATTTTCTCAAACCTACTTTTCTCACACACCCTCCTTTTCTCGATCATTCTTTTGCTCTACTTACTTTCTTTCATTCATTTTCTCGTTCATTTTTTCTTCTTTTAACTTAATTCCCTTTTACTTTACAAAAAAATATTATTTCAATATATTATATTATTATTCATTGTGTTAAATTTCCGACTTGAGAACAGCGAAGTACTAAATTACGGAATATACATAAAGACATGGGATATTTACTTAGAGAAACGTAATAACAATCTTATTGGAAACCGATACTGAATACATTGTAATAGTCAAGCATAAGATTCGACAAAACAGTGCATATACTTTCACTTTTGTTTCTACGTTTTTTCTCTTCACGACACGCAACTCTTGTTTCGTAAAATTGAATTCTGCAAGCATAATTGCAACACGACAGAACACATCCAGAAATGTAAAAAATGCAACAATACTACTTCAATATACCTCAGTTACTTACGATTTTATGCAATCTATTTTTTATGTCTATAGGGAGGTCGTCATTTTATCAACTTTTCAAAAATTTCTCCCTTGATGTTTTTTAAACATATATTTTCACGCAAGAACTATTTTTTAAATTCGGTAATATATACATTTACTTCCCCCTTTTTACTGTTCAGAAAAGAACACTTATTGGATTTGTCACAATTTTTCCCCTTCGAAATTCCATCACAACATGAATTACAGTGTTAGTATACTAGGTGTATAGCTTTCCACAAACAATTTATTGGCTTTTTCCTAATATTAAATTTATTTTCGCCGAGAAAGATAACACCAATAACCTATTTAATTAGCATTGTACTGAACATAAACATAATATTTGTTTCACTACATATCTGCCTAACACTATCTCAATTCTATAGAACTAAAATGTGATGCAGTCTTGATTGCAGAGTTGAGGAGATTTAACTTTTAAAATAGAGGTTATCATATGGTGCGGGAACACAAGATAACTTAGGGTGCTAGACGACGAAATTAACGTGTAAAGAGAGAGAGAGAGATACCATACGATTACCTGCAGGTGGAATGTTACGTGCCCATGATGACTCATGACACGCACGCGTCAGAAGCCAAGACACTTGCTGCCTATCAGTTGTCAGCTCTCGAGACAGGAGTCGTATGACTAGTTGCATATAAGACAACTATTCTTGGTCCAAATAACTATGCTGTAGACCGATGCGGTATGATGGTGGAGTCCTCACTCCCATAACACGGTGGAGCGGTCTGAGCGCTAGAGTGCAGGTTTAATTGTCCGCTCGATCTAACAACGTGAGGTTCTCAGGAGGGGTTTCCCTCATTTTGAGATGTCAGATCAGTAACGTTCGTTCCCCTACAACCCAACACCTCTTCTTCATAACTCCCTCTTCCAAATCAAGTACAGATGGAAGGGTAGGCATCATATCTTGAACGTAAGATATGACGACTGAGTTCGTGTATGGTAGTTGAGAAAGATTGTGTCGGCGAGAGTAGAACTAGAAAGAGCGACTCGAGACCTCAAGAGCAAGAAAGCCGCTGAACGTCGTAAATGCGAGTGAACGAGCTCTACTCGTCCGCCGCTTGTCTGCGCGTTCAAGGATTTGGGGGCGAGAATAGCGCTGGTCCGTAGTACGGCAAGAGAGAGCTATGCGGTCTTACGAGTCTGGCTTCTCGTAATTAGAGAGTGTTTTTTATGATGTACCCGTTTCCTAACGTGTGTTAGGTTGATGACGATAACCGCGTAACGTACATGTAAATACGACCCTCCCAATGTTCATCTTGTATTCAAAATGTAAAGTTTTAAAATGGTTAGACGGAAGAGCAGACCTTAAGGTCAGAGTCTCACCAAAATAAAGGCACTTTTATTGTTATTATTATTACATGGTGCAATTGAAGCATTTCGCACAGCGTACCTTCGAATCAAATCATAATAAAAATTGTAAACCCAAATAAACTACTTCTATGCAAGCTTACACAATTAAACTGTGCTGTGAGTACATCAGCACGTGCTCATACAGCACACAATCAACAAATCTCTCGCATACCCTCAAATCAAGACCAGAATTTGCCATGACCTCGCTCACTAGTGTACCACTAACATCATATGCAAACAGAGGCGTTGTGTACCTTGCTCACGTGTGTACCACTAACTTCTGAGCACATGCAGAAGTAACTTGCATGTGAATTGCGTATACGATAGCTCGCAGGTACGCTATGCAAAAACCCCCTATTATTTTACAATGGGAATTTTAAAGCAGAATTTGTATGGAACGAAAATTTTGACTGTTTACCAATTGACTCACAGCCTGATGAGCAAAAAGTTTCTTCTCAAAAAAGAGACCGTGTTTGCTCTCCTATATTAGATTCATTATCTCAGGAAAGAGTATCTCGTTAGTACAGTTTTTTGAGGATACCTTTAGGAACAGATATGTTTAGATTAATAGAGTACAATGTGAATATTTTTAAGAGGATATAAATATAAGAGATGTACTTAAAAATGGATAGCGTTTACAACAAAGAGACTCTGGTTAGAAGAAAGGTAAATACAAAAATGACGAATTTAACAAGATAGATATTTAAAAAACCATAATTTTGAAACTTATAAATATTGGAAATAGGTGAAAAGAGAATAATAGAAATAGGTAATAATTGATCAAGAATACTAATTTCATCCTGTACTCGAAAATAGAAGTGGGACACTACTAGGATAAGCAGAAAACTATGTACTGTAGCGAAAACATCGCTCTTTAACTTTCAACTTTTCACATGGAATAATCAATCGTCGACGTAGACACTCTCTGAAGGCTCACAGCGTCTAACAGTTCTGAGGACTTCTCAGATCGCAGTTCTAGAACAATAATTGTAAAATATGATTTAACTTCCAAAAACTTCTGTACAAGGGTTCATATTTTTATTGTCTCGCTTTCGATCGCTGGCAGTATTATCCTCAACCCCCATTTAAGGCTACGCTCTCTGAGTGATTTTCTCCCAGACCCCATTATGGGCTGCGCCCATGCAAGCTCACCTGTGTGGATGGAGGATTCAGCCTAGCGTGGAGCTTCGCTTGCGCTCGCTGGGGGTTTTACTCCCAGGTTCAATTTAGGACTACGTTCGCTTCGCTGTGGGATTTTGGGCTGCCCGTTTTGCGAGTTCATCTGTCGTGGGGAGTTCTGCCCAGCTTAGAGCTTCGCTCCGCTTCGACGTATTCCAATGTCAACTATGGAAAGCGCCGAGGTTATCTCTTCGGACACGTTAGTACATTTTTACATGGAGGGATCTCTCATCAACAATTCATGGACGTTTTGGAATCTGTCACATGAGAAATTCTCATATTCTTTTTTTCGGAAGAGGTATTTTAAGTTATTGTTTTTTCTCGTTTTGGAATTATTTTGTTCATTTCACTACTTTAGGTAAATTAATTTTTTTTAACATTAAGGTTCTAAGGTTAGCAGCTATTAGAAAAATTCTGATACATTAGTGTGCGTAACAATTAAACAGAGGAGCTTATATATTTTGGGATACTGCTTTTTTTTATTGTTCGACACTAACTCTAACCATAGAAATAGTACAATTGTTTATTGACGGAGAAGTGAGTGGTGGTTTGACTCTGCTAGCAAACGCTTCGTGTGGAGAAACCTTCGCTCTCGGAATACCCCGGATCAAAATAAATTAGTAGGAATATGAAACGGCCACATTGAACACGGATGTCTCACAATTAAGTTTGTGAAGCTGGGAGAGAATTCCCAGTGTTCAATTCAATCGATTTCACCACGTTGCATTGTTAACCTATTCTTGCGTTAACGACTATAATTTTCCACAGCACATCACAATTTATGAATATATGTTTCCCCGGAATCTGAAACCACTGAAAGACGTCGAATTCGATTCAATTGTATGATTAATGAGGACTATGTTATCACCAGGATTTTATGTAATTGGGTTGATAAAATACAGGTTCTTGCGGTCAAAATGTCCATTCTTCTTAGTCGGTTAAAGAAACGGGAAAGGACGATTCTCTGCCTTTGAGAATTCAATTTTTTCAAGTATTCATCATCGCTCAAAATACTATGACCGAACAATATGTCATTACTAGAGACATGATATTAAAGACAAATGTAAAAAAATCTGTAAAATATGTAGAGGAGACTGGGGTAAAGTGGCCATTGGCTTGTACTAAATGGAAACTACTTCAATTTGGTAACGAAGCTGTGAGCTAACTCATAAAGAAGCCATTAGTGTTCTGTCAAAGTGTGTGTGATCTGTTAATAAGATTTCTCAAATTTTCACGATTTTTCTAATTTCTCCAGTACTGATGTAAGGTATATGTTCAGTTATTTTCTCGATATTTGGTTTTTCATATTAAATACTTTTTGTAATTTAATTTCCTTTTAACAAGTTTACTGAAGAACGATTTTCCTTAGAGTGGCCACTTTACCCCAGGTTCCCCTATGTTCCTTTCACTATCTAACACTTAAAATATTTTGAACAAAAACAACAGATTTGGAAACTGAATTAAGTTTCTGTAATCATTAAACAATTCCAGCTACTTGTCTTCATTCTGAAACATTTAATGGAATTTCAAGGAGGCCATAAACGAGCAATGCAATTCTTGAGATACAGAAATAAATAAGTTGCCAACATTTCATTTAACAAGGAAGTTTGTTAATTTGCATCGAAATTTGTTTTCAACTTGACATTGAAACTTGTTAATCGTTAATGAATTTTCGTAAAAAAATGAATATTTTTATTCGTTATTTTCGCAACGTAAAATAATGAATTATTTTAATTTATTATTATTATTATTATTTTCTCATTCAAAATATGTTATTCTGACAATATCCAACCCTGCTTATTATATTTAAATGAAATTTTGTATTTTAGTATCATAAATGCAATTTTTAGAGGAATTAAATGCATTAAATAAATAAATTAATTAAATTTTCCAGTTTCACCATAACAAGATGATAAAAATTTGGAATTCTTCATGTTCAGAAACATTTTTGTAACCCACTAATAATATTCTTCATAAACATGCAACTAGTGTTTGAGAGTATAACCACTACATTAGTATAAGATAAAATTAACATTACAGCTTTGGATAAGGGCTCTAATAACGTAGGCGAGCCCTAAAGCCCCAATTTAAAAAAAAGCTTTGGATACACTGGGGAAATAAAAACTCATGTGTAATTAAACCCATATTAGTTTGCAAGAATCAACACGTTGCAATGTGAGTCATATTATGCATTTTCAAAGAATGTCTGTGATATTCACTGTCACATATGTTTGTGACAAACTGTGATGCCCCGATAATTCATGAGCAAACCACCCCGATAATTCATGAGTTCTTGAAAAAAGTACGCGGAAGGATTTATTTCAGAATAATTTACTTCTGTTCATGAAAACTGCCTTAAACGGTAGACTTGTGAGTAATGGTATGACGTCATGGTGCGTAGAAGAACTGCGCTGTCAAGCCCTTCCTCCCCCGCTGCCAATACGTTCTAGTAACTGCTATTTCCTGATCATTGCGACAATATTCTCTGCTCTCTAACTTAAAATTACTGTAAATTAGTTTAAGGAGTTGCATTTGTATGACGAGGTTCGTTGTTGGCAGTATACACAGAATAGTATAAACAATATGTAGTCGTACTATCCAGCTTTTGATTCATTAAATCATCATTCATTTACTACATTTTCGACAGCGTGGCGGTCCTCGCCAGTGCTGGCTCCATTGATGAGACGGGTGGCGAATGCATTATGATTTAATAAACCAAAAATTGGATAGTATGACTACACATTCTTTATACAATACGAGTTACATTTGTCAAAAACGGAAGTTAGAACGAAGTATACAATAATTATTAATGTCGGAAACTTACTAATATTAACAATAATAATAAATGTAATAAAAATGTATGATGAAAAAGCAGTTGCATACTACTTATGAGCACGTGGAGATTAATAAACTAATTTACTCTCTGGAAGCAAGCAAGGGACCATCCCATCCATTATGCCTCAAGGCAGAGGCGAATTTAACATTTCATCACATTCCTAAGATAAGAATCAAAATAGTTGGGTACGTGTTATCATAACAGAATACCAACGAATTTGTGCTCAATTAAACACAAAATAGTTATTTCACAAGAACGCATTCTTATAAACTATAGATTATTCGGAAAATATTGCTTATAAATCGTAACTATTAAAATAACCCTAAATTCGAGATTTATCATTTTAATACACACCACCCCTAGGCAAAGCCTCCCTAACTGAAAGTTTAGTTCTAACAAAACTATAGACCTCGCGGCGAAAAATGTGTAACGAGATGTACCCAATGCTGCGTTTTCATATGTCTGCAACGGGAAGTGGTTTAGCGAAGCCCCATTCACTCCAGACGGCATGCTGTGGCACCCAGACAAAGGCTGCTACAACCGGTGAAAAACCTAACTTCAGGCCACCTCCTTGCGGCTACCCAGTGGTTAGGAATCAAGTCCTCTGTCCGCCACATCTTGGTATATGAATTACTGCCGGTTCTACGACTCGGCTGATGTGTGGCGGCAGCGTCCAAACGTAAACTCTCTAAGATTCTGCTGACTTGAATAGAACGCCTACATGTTTACAGCGAGAGTAAGAGTTGGCAATCTCGCAATTCTGGCATTGACTACTCGATTTCATGTCGTCTTTAAGCTCCTCCCTCATTTTTTACTGTTTCGTCACGTGTTCTTTATGTATTACGTCTATAGACATTTATTACACATCACTAGGGTATGTTATTTGCTGATGAAAACAGGAGAGAGACAAATAAGCTACAAGAGAATAACTCAGGAGTAAGAGGAAATTGACCAGGACATTAATGAATGCATGACAAATACGGTGGTGTGATGGAATGAAATACAACCATTTATGTATACGTAAAAGATGTGACATATGCTTTTAGGAACAGGTTAAGACCGGGACGGGAAATGGAGATGCTGACTGGACACTGACATTTTGTCACTTATTTGACCAAGACACGAAATGGCTTCACAAAAGAAATAACAACCGGATCCCTCGTATTTACGGCTTAGCAAAAGTCCACAAACCCGAAGTACATTTAAGATCTATTATTAATGCCACAGACTCTCCAACCCAACATTTATCCCGCTTCCTCGCCCAATTACTAAAACCTCTTACTAACAACATTTCTAGCACGGACCTAAATTCTTCATATTTTATGCAACTCATTCAAGAAATTAAAATCTTACCTTCAGACTTATTGGTTAGTTTCAATGTCAAATCTCTTTTCACTATGTCCTCTGTGAATGATTCCATGACTGTCAAACGCGACAAACTATCTTTTCTTCAAATGCCGTTGGATCTAGCACAGCTCGTCGAACTATGTCTCACTAACACGTTTTTTTTAGTACCGTGAACAATTGTGCGCCCTGACGGAACGAGTTCCTATGAGATCACCTCTGTTGTCCCCCATCGTCGCCAATATCTTTATGGAAGCTTTCTAGATCGAAGCCCTCGAGAATGCACCATTACAGCTTTCACTTTGGCTACGCTACGTAAACGACACCCTCTTCACCTGGCCTCATGAATCAGACGTCCTCATGGACATCCTGAAATATCTTAACCACGTTCATCCCCGCATCCGATTCATCATGGAAGATGGAAATTTCAGTTAATTTACATTCCTAAACGAGGAAATCCGATTGCAGTCTCGACCATTCCGTTTACCCAAAAACCCACCCACACACATCGATAATTCTACACCAATTCTTACCATCACCCCGCCACAAAACGTAGCGTTATATCATTACCATAAGCGACGATCGATATTACCAAAATCGATTCATCGAGTCATTACCATAAGCAACGAAACCAACCTGAACCAAGAGAGAAAGGAGCTGAAAAATATTTTTCACTCTAATAGGTATAGTTCACACGTTATTGCAAATGCATTCTCAAGGGTAAATAAACCCGTACCGCACGTAACGACAGAATAGTGCACAAAACAGTCGTACTCCCTTAAATCAGAGGAGTTACGGATAATAATGGTAAATTTCTCCGAAAGGTGAACTTGCGACCAGTCTTCAGGACCCCGAACCAGATATGCAGAAATTTTGGCGACGAATATCCCATTGACACGCTTCCAAGTGCCGAGATGTACGAAATCCAATGCATCTGCGGCATATGATATGTTTCGCGATGTCGGCAGAACAATGAACGAAACAATGGAAGAACATGTGAGACAGTTTAAATGTAATAATCGGAATAAATCGGTCATTGCTGTTCACACCGCTTCTACGAACGTCACAATCGACTTCGACAGTACTCGCCTTGTCACAACAAAAGTGCGGGGGTGGCCCCGTATTGTAAAAGAGGCTATAGAAATTTCCAGAATACTCCAATCGTTAAATAAAGATAGAGACTTACGCCTTAGCAACGCATGGCGACCCGCCCTCTCACTCGCCTCCACTAACACCACTAATCGCTCATTGGTTCCCCACCTCACATCTCCTCTCTCTTCCCATCTCATGGCTTACGTCACCACTAGTAAATAAGGTATATTAATTATTAGCATTGCTCCGCCCCGCAGGGGTCTCAGTTTCGACTGCGTATGGGTTTGGCAAACCCACGGCCCCCAGCTGGGGACTGGAACTGCGCCACCAGTACTCGGTCACCGTGAGCTTTGGGCATGCTTCAGCGACCACCATTGGCGCAATGGTGGAAAGTTGCGTGTCGCAAAGGGCGGAGATCTTGCCTTCAGCGGCCGGGTCGCGAGGAAGGATTAAACCTCTATAAAAAACCCTCAGTAACACACCTTGAGGTGTGTTACGCGCCGATGAGGAGAATGGGTGTTGAGGATAAACACTTGCTTGCGGACAACCTCCGGGGCAACTGCCGCACCTCAGTTGAATAAGGCTTAGTGGCGTGATGCGGGAGCTCCACGTCACCTGACATATTTTCCTCCGAACTCGTGGGACAAAATGACAGATGTTTCGGTTTTTCCCGCCTTGCGGGGTGGGTGTGCCGCAAGGTGAGTATTCCACCCAAGTGACTTCGAAGCGGTCAAGGGTACAAAGCCATCCCGCTACAGAAGATATTAAGAACTAATTACAGAGCATTCCCTATGAGAATGTTTTTATTTTAATGACAAGAAAGGAAGGAACCTTAGAAAACGTTTCGCCCCTTTACATACATAAAGCCTTGGAAGGTATCTGCGGCACATTAAATTAATTAAAACATTACGTGCGGTACGGGTTTATTTACCCTTGAGAATTAAAACATAGAGGAATGGATACATGTTCTTGGAAACCAAGTCCACCAAACAGGACGTGACCCTAATAAAGTGTCAACAGCTGGAAGAATTCCCTGTCGAGTACGAAATTTGCTGGCGATTAAGTGCAGCATGAAGTACTTTCTTGCAGGGACATCATAGATATGTTAATAGAAGAACTTGTTGCAGAATGGGAGGCTTACCACGTAGCTGACGTCAGTCAAATCATGAGGAAGGTAAATGGTGTTCCGCAGAAGACCATTCCTTCATTGTAACCTTTGACTGTCCGAAATTTCCCAAATATCTTAAAGCAGGATGGCTTAAACTACCGGTGCGTCCCTTCATTCCAAATCATCTGCGCTGTTTCAAGAGCCAGAGGTTTGGCCATACCACGACATCCTGTGTAGGGTCGTGATACATGCGGGATGTACGTTTTGAAGGAGGCACAAGAACCCGGCGTTTCATGCCCAGGGCCTGCTAAGTGCATTAATTGCACAGACAGCCACATGGTGTAGACAGGGAGTGCGTCACCTTTCTGAAAGAAAAGAAAATACAGGAAATAAAGACTACGGTGAAGATCCCGTAGGGTGAAGCATGGAAGAAATACAGGGCTTTACACCCTGTATTTTCAACAAGATACTCCACCGCAGCGAAGACTCCTGTAATAAAGAAGAGCGTATGTGACCAGATCAATTTCACTGACGTGTCTACGACAACGTCGTGAACATGCCAGTAAAAATGCGGCAAGAAAAATGTTAGAGTTAATCCCGTGAAGCCAAAAACTCCATCAACACACCCTCCATCTACTTCAAAGAAAACATGCAGTAGTGCGAAACCTACTAAGGTCACTAGTTTGTTAGAAACACTATCCTCTCCTCATCCGTTCTCCTACAAACTCAAATACAGGCTATAGCAGTCACAATTCACAGCATACCAACTATGACCGTGTGTTCAATTTATCGTCCTCCGACCCGAGATTTCTGGGAGACTTCCCTAAGGGATTTAATTTACCAGCTTCCTCGACCATTCCTCGTCCTTGGAGATTTCAACGCATACAGTGTACTGTGAGGTTCGTCGAGCGATTGCCCTGGGGCCAACTGAATTGTCTCTTTAAGCGTGATGATTTATGTTTAATCAACACCGGAGATAAGATCCACTTTGCGCTTGCCACGGGATCATGGACTACTATAGACCTGTCAATTTGCTCTCCTGAAGTTGCTGATATCTTCCAATAGAAGGTAGAAGATTATCTGCATGGTAGCGACCATCATCCTATCTGGTTGCCCTCGCAGGACCGTGCGACAGTTCCCGAATGCAAGTGTAACATCGTGGCCAGTATAAATTTTGAAATAACATTTTCAAGCACTGTGCTCGCCGGAAATACCAAGGGCGATTAAGAGCCATGCCCGTCGCCGCCCAAACAAGGAAAGGTGCGCGTTAAGACCTCTCGTATTGTGAAGAAGCAGATCCCCCTTCTACTTTTGAAAAACTGAGATGAACTCCCGGAGAAGGAAAATGAGTGTGTATGGAATATTTCAGCAGTTGACAGAAATAGCGTTCATCCGAAGAGGCAGTTTTTCTCGGAAGCTGAGGAGTGACCAAGCCGAGGTGGGGTGTTGGGAACGGGCGAAGAGGTAGTCACGTGACCTCCGCCTCAATATATATTGGAAAGATTTCAGCTCCTAAGAGACTTTTATACTGGAGGCTTTCAGACTTTGAGACAAGTGCGAAAGCGTATAGAAGTACGCAAGTTATTTAATATGTAACTTGGTTAGTTTGGTCGTCAGACCACTGAGAATTGCTGCGGTAATTCTATTACCTGCTATAGGCGCGAATAACATAGCTTGGAACAGTTATTTATTTCGAGATAGCAACTTGGAACTTTTTGAACTTCGGATAATCTGGGTAGATTTCCGAGTTAATTCATAACACCAGTAGTTATAACTGTGTGTAATTATTGCTTTTAGATAGCAATATCAAGTAATAACAAGTTCAAACTTGTATTTATGATTTGCGAGTTTGTCTACATTTGTAAATATTCAGAGCTTTATTTAATTTGAATTAAATGTTTTATTGTTATTACTCGAGTGTTTGATTGCTTGGGGAAACCAAGCTGGTGGCAGCGAACTCTACCATAAAGGTTGTGGTTTATGGTTAAATACCGCTTCTCCACAAAAGATTACGCACATCACATATGGGCTTGTGGTGTGCCGTTACAGCAAGCCACAAAAATGGATTCTCACTTAGATCCTGATTTCGCGAGAAAAAGGGAAATAACAGAGAGCACCTCTTTTGGGTTTTGTTCCTCAAACTATTAACCTTATAACACTGCCCTCTCAATGTGGGAACTTGTGTCAGATCTAGAGACAGTCTACGACACTGCTCCTGGCCCTGATTCCATTCATTATGAAATGCTCAGACAACTCAGTCTAAAATTGAAACAATACCTTCTGGATATCTTTAATATTTCATAGCCCGAAGGAGTATTTCCTAATCCCTGGAAAGAAGCAACGCTTATCCCTTTACTAAAAGAGGATAGTTCAGATATTCAGAAAAGAGGATAGAGGATATTCAGAAGAGGATAGTTCGGATAATTTGTAAATCTCATCCCCGAAACTCTTGTAAACCTTTATTCAAGGAATTAAATATATTAACACTTCCCTGCATTTATATTTATGAAACAGTCGTGTTTGTTAAGTCCGAATTACTGAAGTGCCACCCTT
>NNCF01127388.1:805869-820492 GCA_002313205.1 Laupala kohalensis
TGGCGTCGGGATCGAAAAGAACAAGAGGTGACCAAGGGAGATCAGGAAAGAGAAAGGAAGGAGCATGGCACAAGTAAGTGGAAGTAATGCCAGACTCAGCTCGGGGCCCCGTGTTCGCCAAACACGTACTTACTCGATGTAAGACCCCTGGGGGGAAAACCACGAAACAATCTACATGGCTGTTATTGGTATATAAGAAAGTGATGCGCGGCGCTGGCTGTACCTCATCACTGCACGTACGGTCACCCCCTCCTCAGTGAGGGGGCTTGTAGGAGTTTTTTTATATTTCTCCTGGTAGTATATGCAAATAGAAAATGTAGCGTGCTATTGAAGCTTATACATGGGGTGGTAAGAGGTAGCAGGTGTGTGGTGGGGGTTATTGTTCGAAGGTTAGGTCGGTTAGCTGGATTTGCCAACATCTTGACCCACGTGGAAGTGTTAGTAGGAGTAAGGATTCGTAAGAGTTGGAAATACTAGAAATTGTAGGAGGTGGGGAATAGTAGGAGGTGCAAGGGGGGTTCGCTTTTCAATAGTCACAGCTATATGAAGTGGGACATTGAAGTGAAATGCTAACTTTTTTTCTGGTCCCGCCGGGTATTGAACCCGGAGAGACTCCGTGGCAAGCAACTATAACCAAAAACACGCAGGGTCCCGAACGGCAATACAGGGGGAAAAAGACGAGATACAAAATTGAGCTCCGGCCTTGATCACGCACTGTTAACTAATACCACAGACTATAAACCAGACGCCCCTCTCCCATACTAACGGTGTGTTGACAGCTTTCAGCGCTCCTAACATTGTTACCCTCTAACTACAAGTTCAAAAACCGGCCACAGGGCGCGTGGCAGTTCCCGATTCACCTCCCCCTTCCCCCACCAGGTACTGTACCCCCCACTCCCTCGACCTCATGCTTCATAATTTCACAATAATTTAGCTGAAAATACTTTCCCTACAAAAATTAACATTTGTGAATAGTTAACAGGATGTATAACTGAAATATTTTACTACACATATGAAATAGAAAATGAAAACAGGACAATTGACAGGAAATGTACACAAAGAAAATACATACTTGCTCTTAATTCTATTTATTCATAATAAAGATTCAGGACATTCTCATATGAATGGAAATATACAATCCAGTATACAAAAATGGGGTATACTTGCAATAAGGTACTCATTTATTTATATCCACCAACTATTCATATCAATAATAAATAAATGAGACTGTTAAAACAAGTCACATGAGAAAAGCTGTAAGAGAAAGGCTGTATAGAAAGCAGTCAATGGAATGTTGGTTTTGCTTTAAGCCACAGTGGTGTATAAATACCTCTGCTCATTGCATGAGAGAATTACATGCCACAAATCTAATGAAGGTCAAGTAGAAATAATTGATAAAGAAATGAAGACAATCCACCAGTACCATGTCACCAAAAGCGATAGATATATCATAGTATGAACTAGTTACAATAATCTATGAAGAAACCATACAGTTTTGATTTATACAAGTTGAATATCATTCTGTTTAACAAATGAGAAAGGTGTTAATCAATTCAATAGCACGCTACATTTCCCATTTACAAATACAATATAAAAAAAAAGTCTGAAATTTTCCATTCTACAAACTGAATATCAATCCATCAAGGAAATGGGAGAGGTCTGTCAACCTGAGAATATCTGTGAGAAGACTGACTTCACAATAAGAAATTCACAAAATTTGTACCAATGCCAATGTTAATTTTAAAGAAAAGTTTACCGTAAAACCTTTTATATATCCATAGGATAACGTGACTAGATTTATCAGTCTCATGGTAAAAAAAACATTACCTAGTTACAAACACCACAATATACTATAACTTTCATAAACTATCAAAGTGAAAGTAACATTAAATAACATTAAGTTTCAGAAAACCAAAAGAAGTCACAATACACCAAGTAGTAAATAAACAAAGTGGAAATATAATTTTTTTAAATGCAAGTTCACATTAAAACATAAAAAAAGATGGCTAAATGAAAAATGTAACTCTTCTACACACTACATCTTGTACTTGAACATGTTCGAACACTTCACTACCAAGACACCAACACAAGAGTACAAACCATGTTAAATAAATACAAATCGAGTGATGTAGGTTACTCTCTCCACTTACAATTTTCTACATACCACAGGAGACAACAATGCATCTGATTTAACAGGGAAATCTCAAAGGTGCAAGATGCCCTTCCTGACATACCTCCCTGAGGCAAACGATACATTATTATTATTATCATCATTATAGACCTTTATGGCTTGCCAACATCTAGGTCGTTAGTGCCCTTAAGTGATACATGAATGACACGAGAGCAAATGATGAAAATTATTGTGGAATAAGAGGGATCCTGCCTTCATAATCTTGGATCAGACAGGATTTGAACCAGTTTCACCAGAGGTAGAAGACTAGTATGCCATACCACCTTTAACCACAATACTAATTATTCATAGTAAATGCCATCTATGATGTGATAGGCCCACTGATTTGTACTCTTATTTTCCTTTAAACACAGACTACATATGTCTGCATGTATATACAAAACATGATACAGTAGAACTTCGATTAACCATGGTGCTCACTCTCCCATCGAAAAAAATAATTTCAACTACAATTTCTACTATAGAGTAAATTATTTAATTGTGCTTCACATAGTCATACAAAGTTTGAACTGCTTTTTAAACAATAAATGTATCATATATAAATCCAACCACTTCCTACTATTTCCACAGTTGAACATAGGTTCCTCGAAACTTGGAGGAAGAGACCCTCAGGTACCAATAAAATTTTGACTTTGAGAAATAAAATTAATGAATTATTAGAAATATTAGAAATGAAGCAAGAAAAATAATTTCAAACTACAAGAAACGAAGACATAACTTCATATTTCAACCCCTGATAATGTGACATTCTACACACTCGTGTACAAAATTCATTAAATAAAGAGTTTCGATTAACTGTGGTTTTCATGTATCCCTGGGACCCCTCTCCTCCATTACTGCAGATAATCGAGGTTCTACTGTATATGAAGACGTGTAGGGACACACTCCGAAGCAAAGTATCACTAATTACCCATTGAAAGGAATGGCCATTCACTCCAGTTAGCACAACACCTAGAGAAAAATATATATACAAATACAATACATATACAAATCATATAAGATGCAAACATCAATTTCTCTTTAGTTATTCGTACCTAACTACCACGTCAGGTATAATTACAAATAAACGTTTTACACAAAAACGGAATCTTACATTTTAACTAGGTACTATTTTTTAAATTTTTGTTTTAAGATTAAAATTTAATAGCATTTGTGTCTAGTTAATGAACTGCCTCCTACGTAACCTTACACTTCCTCAAACTTCGATACTATCCAGATGTATTATTAAGTTTGTTATATTTATTTACCCAAGTAGAGACTGGCGAAAATAAATGAGATCACTCTTCAGGTCATCATCATAACATCTGGAAAACACAACAAGAATACAATATTATCAGTCAACATACTTATTGTAAAAATCAGTTCAAATACTGTAACTTAATTCAGCAATGTTTGTTATAATTCATTGATCACAAAAAATACAGTTTTAGCATAAATATAGACCTCGACATAAATTAATAAAATAAAAGTAAAATAATAGAATTCCTACAATAGATATCTAATAACCGTAGCCTAAATAAATATTAATATTCCGTAATAGAATTTTATTATAATTTCTACGTTGTCTAAGTTAAATGAATATTATGAAATGTATCAAAATTACTACATTGTTGATATTATTATATGGAAATATTATTGCCATTGTTGTCACTACTATGACACGCCATACATCATTGTTATGATCTATGTGGTTCAATAAAATATTATAATATTATATTTCTGTTCATCATTTCATACACAGACTTCATTCATCAATACATTACTTAGATATTATAGATAATAAATTTTTATACAATACTTCATGTAAAATTAGATTTCATTTAACATACCATGGAAGTCGTCCGGGGTAAAATGTGCGAAGCACACTCTGGTACTAGTTCGTGCGACCCGCAGACCAGTCATGCCAAGACACTTTATCCATTGTCGTCGTCTACAAGAGAATGTAACAAATATATTTATAAATAAATAAGCAACAATAATCGCAGCAAAGCGACTGAGCTAAGTACGTCTGCCCATGTGGGTAGTGGCGCTAAGACAACAAGAATTACTTACCTTTCTGGTGGGGTAGGGAAGCCTAGGAAAGTTATTTCCGGGTTGCCGCTTGTATTAAAGCACCCCGGTACGCAACACACAAAAATACGAGGCATTCCACTAGATAAAATCCACTCCTGAGCACCGCACGCAGAATGTAATGTAACGAACTGGTAACGAACAAAGAACACTAGGAACCATTAGGAGATGGGTGAACACGATCTTGCAGTCATCTATTGAGCGCTGGACAAACTATCACGTGCCGGGTGACTGTAGCGCAGTCTGGTAAGTGTTACCCTCTAACTACTTGAAGCTTCAAACCTCAGACATTTAGCGGCTATCTAGTTTCCTGGCCCTGCTAATACACTGGAAGCAAAACAATCTTCAGTGCAACGCTGTTTTCTAGATCGGCCGTCTGTTGTGTAATCTTACAATTGCAAGATAGAGAGGCAGATATCTGTTGTCACTTCTGGGTTAACGCAAAGGCGACGAGTCTTCCGGTCGTTTGATGGACATGAGGTGACCCCCGACCCGTTTTCCACGCTTGTGTCTGCTTACTCAGGGATATAGATCTCTGCTGGGTTTTTGAAATTATTTATCATGTTAGAATATCAGTAAAGTTTATTTTAATTTAATAAACTAAGAATTCTTTACTTCATAAATTAAGATTTTTATTTTAATTTATGCTACTTTTAAAAGTACATTTATTATTTAACAATTAAATATTCTAAATTTTCAAAAAGCCTCCATTTTTCAAGCCCCCCACCCCAAATTTTCAATGAAGCAGTTTGCGTCACGACCCTCCTTTGTGAGCACCCCTGGTAAACGCTATAAAATGGTGCGACTACGCGAAAGTTTTTCCTTTTTATTACATGATGATGTCAATTCAATGTGATATCGTAATGTAATGTAAATTATTTGAATGTTATAGATGTGTAACTTTAAGGTCGTTCTGCCGACAGAGAATTTAATATTTTAATTAAATTCTCATTAAATTTTGTTACAGATACATTAATACATGCTCATGTCTATTCCAACATTAAAACACCTTGCCAGTCATTTATGTGAGATATACACGGATAAAATACATTGTGTCTTAATAGTAAATAAGTAACTTTCCAAATATTTTAAAAATAATTTTTCTTTAAAAATTTATCCAAAGTCTATATCAAAATTTATAATTATTTTTCATAGAGATCGCGGAGTATTCTGAAGAGCTATTTGGCTTTTCTCAGTGTCTTGCTCACGATTTTAGAGCACCATTGTCTACGACGTCATGAGAATACTTCGGCAACACTGCACTACCTTAGTACGAAGCACAACGTTCCATGGCGAGTGGTACTATAACCCTATACCTAAATTTAAAACTTATTTATTTATTGCGACTAATAATCGCACTTAATATGCAAATTAGAGAAATTATTTTCATAAGAACAATTAAATAGCTTTCTGTGTGACCTGATGCAAGTGGCTTTTCCTGGCGAGACCACGAATTTGCAAGCGGCAAAGCACAACCAAAACGAAATTCAGAAGAGTAAGGTTCCTTAGTAATCTTGATGACAGGTTCTTAGTTTGTAATCTACTTACAAACTAAGTCAATTTAGGCCACATTATATATTTCTAACTTAGTAAATAAATATTTACTGAGATTGGATAGTTATAACTTACAAATTCTGATGATCATCAGAGTCCCAAATTTACATGAAAATATATCCTAAATTGTGTGAAGTTAAATTTGGAAAGGAGCGCGCCTGGTTTAGTTCCCCAGAAGAGGCGACGTCAAACAGTACGCGCGATGACAAATACATTGACATTTGAATCTGCGAACGAGTTGAATGAGATGCGCTGCAGGTTACCAATGCGTGATTCAGCCGAGAATATCATTGGGTCTAGAAAGTACAATGAGAGGGAGGAAAATTGGAGTAGGGGAAATGACTTACCTCGGAGGTAAGAAGGAAAGCAAAGACCTCTTGAGGATAGAAGGAGACTTCCCGGTGAATTAGTCACAGGAGTCACTCGATAAAAGTGTGAGGACAGAGAAGGTTCTATCCGATCAATCGTTACTGACGATACTTAGTTGTTGTACAATTGCTATTGCACGTAATCGTGTATGACGGACTTTCTTTAGTTATCGGAAAGTTTCAAGTCACAAGTCGCGATCGTGAAAACATTCTTTACGAAACGTGGAAGAAAGAGACGAAACAGCTGTGCGTAGTAAAAGTAATTGTGTTCACGCGGAGAACGGATGTAAGACGCCGGGGAAATGAAATACTACGCAGCATAGATACGCGAATAGACGATTTACGACCTAAACGGCCTCCAGAACGAGTGTGGTCGAGCGCAGCCGTGGTGTGGAAGGCAGTGGTGTGTCTATGCGGAGAAATCTTTGGAGGAGGTCAGATTCTGTGATTTTTTTGTATTACGTCCGTAAAGGATGTATTTTATAAACTAGTAAATTCTAAACGTCGATGTGATTTGTCGCTGGCTGGACAATTTGTAAATAGACTGGTCCGGAAAAATTGCTGTATGATGAAATTATGTAAATGATAGATGATAAAAGATTGTCAAATGAGTCTTATAAACGAATTAATGTTTAACAAATGGAGGAACAATTTCAATGGTGGTATAACAGCTGGAAGTAAACCATAAAAATTCACGAGCATTTTGCTCCGTCCAATTATGACTTGACTTTGTAAAAAAGAAAAGAATGAACATTCAATAAATCATCTAACTTTAGAATCAGAACTGTAGTGTAATTTAATAATTTTCTTTTGTTTGTAAATTCTATTTAAGTTGAAATTTGTCAGTAATGAAAGAAGAATTTTATTTTATTTATGTTTTGTTTATGAGGAATAATGAAAAAGGGACAATTCATAAATTGTTTATTTTGTTTTAATAATTTCTGTGGTAATAACTTTCATTGAGGTGCCCAGTGTACTGGTGATCCTCAGATATGAGTGATACCAAGAAAGTTGATGTAATGGAGAAGAGAGTATGGCAATAATTTACTGGATGTTAATTACTTCATTTATGTCGTTTTTTGTGGAAGAAAGGGGACGAGACGTGTGGAAATTTAATTGGAATTTGTACATTTGACCCAACTGTGAATAAACATGTTGAAGTGCGCATTGAGAATCGAACCTACCTTAATTTTTTTTTGGCGCCAAACGACAAAAGGAATAGGATAAAAGCTTTTTGGCAATTTGGAATAAAATTACTCATTCAAATAAACAAAAGAGCCGAAGAAACAGATTTTATCTTACGGAAAATAACACGTAGTTCGTAAGAAGGGAACAACTGAATTCGCGTGTCTTTAGAAGGACAAGAAGGTCGCACCAGGGTGCGGCGAGGCATGCTCTAACCCAAAAGCACGATAGGTTTAAAGTTTTAAAGGATAACGTTCGTGGGAGTCTCTAGGGTGTGCGCCGCGACCAGTGTTCAGGGTGTGTAGCACCAAATGTTAAAAGAATGGACATTTTAAAGGGCGGGAAACGTAAATAAATATTACGCCTTTGAGGGCGATTGCCGCCTAGTGAAAATCGCCGCAAAGATGACGGTTGCAGAAAGTTCGTTGAGAACCAGAAGCGTTGAAAACGCCGCTCATGGATTGGTCCGACGCGTCCAGAAACGAGTCAAATCTAGCCACTGACTAGAAACGTCACGAAGTGGGAATTTCGATTCCATTGGGAGAATCAGTCGCATGACTGTTCAAAATTTTAGATCGTGGGTGGAAATGGTAAGTGACGTAGTAGCAGAAGACCCATTTAAGCGACTGCAAAATCGTGCAATCGGCTCAATCGCTCAATCAGTCAACTCAATCTTGCAGAATATCGGCTCAATCATCTCAGCTTACATCTCACATTTTTCGTTCGAGCTCAGAGATCATCTTACATTGTACTTCGAGAAACTTCTCACATTTTCCCTCGAGCTCATATTCAGACTGCTCAGATTTTAGAAAGTTTTTTTCGTTCGAGATGCAGCTTACGAGAATCTTAGAATATTTTCAAGTCGAGACTCACGTTCGGACCATAGAGCATTTTTTGTTAGTGCTTTTAAATTATAAGCACTTGACTATTGTTCGCTAAGATGTTCCAACGCTAAAACATTAAGTTGTAACAACAACGTTGTTGAACATTCCGTCGAGTTGATATCTTCATTCGGTCCGAATATGCCGCGGTTGTTTGATTGTGGTTTTTCGCACGGGGCCGCCCGGAAACTGTTGGGACTCCTGTTTCGCGAATCGAGCCGGTGGTTTTCCGAGAATGATGACGTCACCTGCTGGAGCGACTACACGCGCCATTGATGACCTGTTTATATGCCGTCTGGAAGTCTGCCTTCCATTTTTCACATCGTCTGAATCAGCTGTCAACTTGCAAGGTAGAGCGTAAACGTTGGTTGCATCCAACTATAGATAGTCCAACAATAAATGATGATGCCCAAGCAGTGAACTATTGAACTTGATTATCTATTGAGAACTATGGGCAGTGATATGAAAGAGTTAATAAATCCTCAATGTAATATAATGTAATTTTCACTAAAGGTTTTTTTTGTTTCAATTTGATGATAGTAACTAAATATTATATCCGGATAAATATTTTTAGGAATGTAATATTTTTCTGTAATTAAATACATAATGCAACATATTTTCACAATTTCTAGGTAATTTCGGATTAATCTCCAGAAGAAATCATCATTTACTTTTTTCTATCTTGTTTTTCGTACATTTTAAGTCATATTGAACAGCCAGTTTGTTTTTTGAAAAAACATTTTACGGCATTTGAAAGCTTAGGTCCTAACGAAAAAAATTGCTTTCATAGTTTTATTTTATTTTACAATTATCAGTATTGTAATTATAAGTTTTTATTAAAATTTATCAAAATTCTCACTGTTTCTTGCGCCGTATTGTGCCGCCACTTTGTTTTTTAATGCCAAGTGGCATTAGGAAGCTTAGATTATGAGAAAAAAATTGGTACCTTAAATATTTTTTCCATACTTTCAATTCTAGGAGAGCAAGTTGATCCGGTTGACATGGAACACCCCATATGATACATTGTTCATAAAACAATCATTCTATGTAATATAAAAATCAACAAACAATATTATAAGATATTTCAATGATTTGACTAACATAGAGCTGTATGTCTCTTTTCAAAGTGGCTACATATATGGACAATATTTATGATAATAAATGAAAGTATAAGTAAAACAAAGAAAAAACATCCAATAAAATTAGAAGAAAGAGTACTAACTTAAGCCAGCGATCATCATTGAAATAAATAAATAAATAATTTTATTTTGTAAGCTCATTCGAGACGTGAATCACGCAAGAATTGTTACCCGCGCGAATAATTCCGCATGTGAAATTCGACTAAGCGACAGAATCAAAATGAAGATTTCGCAGGGATGTCACAGAAGCGGGGGATGGAAGGAGAATTTAGGAGGAGGAAGAAAAAAATAAAAGTCCTCAAAATCCACGAAATTTTGGACGATATCCAATTGAAAATATTGAGTTTAGGATGATCATCTACGAGCAGTGCAAAGCAATAAATAATTTTTCTTCAGATTGTGGTTCACGCAAAGCATTAAATCAAAACGGCAAATTTATATAAAACGGAGGTCAAATGGATAGGTGGGATTCGGCCCACTGTGTGACTTAAGGTCAGGCTTTCTGCGAGGAGTGCACTTGGTTCCAGGCTCGGTGTAAAAAGAAAAATCTCCCTGCAACGGTGAGCAGTAGCGAGAACGGCCCTGAAGTAGAGCGTACTCAGTGCTTAACAAATATAAAACTTCGTTACCCTCACATTTTGGATTCAGTAGAACGTTTGTATAAAGAAGTCGTGGAAGCAGTTCCCTCGCATGTAGAGGAAAGAGAAAAGAGGGGGAAGAGGGTCAACAACGGTTTATGTACGCCAGCGCTGTCCGCTGTCCGCAACTTCTTAGCCCACGGGTCATTTTCAATATACTTTCCATCGATCAGGACGGCACGGGATGGAGTTTGGCAAACCGTTACCAGACTAATAAAACTAATGGGTCTTATTTATTTATTTATTTATTTACGCGACATTTTGATGCTCATCAACAAAATATATTAAATCAAGCTGGTAAAATTAATTAGTAAATTTCTCCATTTAAAATATTTTTTAAATAAATGTATTATTATAAAATGTTTTCTTATTGTAAATATGACGAGGCAATTCCGAACACAATTATCTGTTTCCTCTCACTGAACATTCGGCGTCAAATGTTAATTCTGACAGCATAGATTTACAACACAAAGTTGTGCCCCCAAGTTAGAAATTTTTTATCTAAACTGTACTGTAACTCGCTGTGCGTAAAAATATTTTCACGTGCCGCCAGTTGAACATCCCTGATGTTCGCTACGAAGTATCTTCAGCGCACAACCACTCAGTCCACTTCTACATACAGATAGAACAATAATAACAATAAGTTATAATTTAAACAACAATTATAATATAATGGCCCGGGTTTTTCTCCGGTTTTCCTTCGGGTAGAGGCGGATTTATCATACAGGTTCTCTAGGCTTTGTCTAGGGGCGGGTCTATTGTAACAATAAATCGTGAATTTAGTGTTATTTCAATTTTTAAGCACTATACTCAGAATAATCTATAGTTCGATAATAACTTACATGTAATTTTTTGCTTAAAATTACAAACATATTGACATTCTATTAGTATTATAACTCGCAGCTAACTTTTTATCTTATCTAGGAATTTTTGCTGAATTTTTTGAATCCGCCTCTGCCTTAGGGCCCTTGATCGGAATTGATGGGATGGTCCCTTGCTTGCTTCCGGAGAGTAAATTAGTTTTTTTCCCTCCACGTGGTCATACGCAGTTTGTACTGTTTTTTGACAATAAATTTATTATTATTATTAGTGGTTAATACAAATCAATTCACACAGCAATGATGAGTCAAAAATTTTGTCTTTTCCATATTTCCAACACAGTAATTATACGGACATTTCTTTGAATACTCGGAGGAAATAAAAACTCATGAGTAATTAAACCAATATATTGGTCATTGTAAGAATCGAAACGTCTTTCGTTCCTTGGGATTTAAGCTGTCCAGGTGGTGCCGCGTTGAAATATTAAAATCTAACGTTTCAACCACCGTATTGTGTTCTTCGAAACAATTCTTATATGGTGGGGCTTTAGGGCTCGTCAATGGCAAGGTCATTAGAGCCCTTGCTGGTGAGGAAAAATGCAGTTTCTCACCAAAGAGAGGAGCCTTATAGACTCTTCCCCGTGTCTGGGACTCGCCGAATATCTCGACCATGCCCAATAAGAAACCCTCCTGAATTCAAGAAATATCTAAATACAAAGATGAAAGGAAAGAAAATGAAACAGTTGCCGAAAACACAAAAAGGAAAAAAAAAATAATTTTCAAATTACGTAAAGGAAGGATAAAAGGAAAAAAGACAGAGAAGAGAAAAGAAGATTGCAAATTAAAACCCTCCCGAGAACTTGTGGGAGGAGCCCCGATCTACTCAAAAAATTCAATAGTTTATTAACATCATCCGTTTCATTTCCGAGAATTGTTGGTAAATCTGCAGCCAGACCAATTTGTCTACGTATTCTCGTGTATTTTCTGCAATCAGTTTGTAAATGACGCACTATCAGAGAAGAGCTACAGTTCTCACAAACTGGTTCATCATCAAGTAATAGGAGATAACGATGAGTGAGAGGAAAATGTCCTTTGCGCAGGCGGGTTAGCAAGACCTCGTCGCGAATTCTTGTCTTGATGGAATTTGGAAGATCTCGTTTTGGAAACGTAAAGAAATCCATGCGATTCTTGAGGAATGCCGCTTTTGCGGAAAAGTCTGCTTCCTCATTTCCTCTGATACGTGTCCGGGAATCCAGCAAAACATTATGTTCTTTCCATCACTTTGGAGCGAGAAAAGCACATCCTGGATGTTCTGGATCAGCTTATCAGTTGCATACATAGTCTGGATCGCCTGAAAGGCACTTAGAGCATGTGAACAAATCAGGAAATTTGATCTGCGGGAGCACTTTGTTGATCGCAGTGCTCTCAATATGGCGTAGTAGCGGTGTAAACTTCTCAGCGGTGTAAAAGCTGCACAAGTCACCAAGACGGTAGCCACAGGTCTTACAGGGAATCATCACGGAGCAGCCAACATCATCAGCCTGCTTCGACCCGTCTGTAAACACGGGGATATGGACCCGGTGTTTGTCGAGGATTAGGTGAAAGTATACCCTCAACATCGAAGCTGGAGTGTTCTTCTTGTCATGATGCAAAAGATAGAAATTAATCTTCAGCTTGTACAAAGCCCAAAGAGGAGTCTTACTGAAACTTTGAGTTAAGACATTGGGTGTGCGTATAATCAAGGTTTCCAACATTTCTTTGGAGCGATATCCAAAAAGTTTGGTTGCTCTCAGTCTGTTGTTGTAGAAACGGATGGAAGAAGAGGAAGGTTGAAAAACCGCGTTGTGTACCAGGTTGTCGAGTAAAGTTAGCACATGGCAAAAGTGTCGTACCATGAAGAGTTACCGCCGGAGGTAAAGTCATATTTTGCCACTCTCGGCATACAAACTCGGAATGGGACTAGTGCGGTAGGCTCCCGTAACTAGTCGGATTCCGGCATGGTGGACACTATCCAACTTCTTTAAATAGCTTGCACGCGCACAGCTATATACAACGCAGCCATAATCGATCCGACACCTTATTAAAGCTCGATAAAACTGGTGCAAGGTTTCCCTGCTACTCAGGCACTTCAATAGATTCAGAGACTTGAATGTTCTCGCTCTTAGGTCTGTCAGATATTAAATCCAATCCAGTCTCTCTTATCAAAGATTAGACCTAAGGAGTTTACAGAAAGGCATAATTTTAGAACGTTGTTCCCCAAGATGAGGTGAGGTTCGGGCAGAAGGCTTGGTCTCCTACTGAAAATAACACAGCGTGTTTTTTCAGCATAGAATCAAAAGTCAGTCGTCATCAACCAGTGGTATAATTTATTGAGGACGAGTTGAATTTGTCGCTCCGCACCTGTGTCACTCTGAGAAGAACAAAAGATAGCAAAGTCGTCGCCTAAAAGAGTGTAAGACAGGATTCTTTACACCGGATGTTATACTGTTTATGACCACTGCAAATAAGTTCACACTCAGGACTGAGTCCTGAGGAACACCGTCATCTTGAAGAAGCAAATCCGAGGTGTCTCTTCCAATTCTGTAGCGGAAGGAACACTGATCCAAAAAGAACTGTAACATCAGAGGAAGATATCCTCTAAATTCTCAGGCATCAAGTTGTTTTAAAATGCCATGACACCAAGTAGTATCATAAACCTTCTCGATGTCAAAGAATATTCCGATGACGTTTTGTCTTCGGACAAAAGCATCTTGAATTGATGTTTCCTGTGAGAAGTAAGTTGTCCAGGGTGGAATAGAGCTTCCTGAAACCACACTGATATCGACTCAGCAAGTTAAACCTTTGAAGATACCAGACGAGACGTCGGTTGACAATTCTTTCCAGAGTTTTAACGACACAACACGTCACGGCATTGCTTCGATAACTACAGATGGCCGTTTTTTCCTCACTTGGTTTTATAATAAATTTCATAATAAATTTATTGTCAAAAAAGCAGTACAAACTGCGTATGACCACGTGGAGGACAATAAACCAATTTACTCTCCGGAAGCAAGCAAGGGGCCATCCCATCAATTCCGATCAAGGACCCTAAGGTAGAGGCGGATTCAAAAATTTCAACAAAAGTTCCTAGATAAGATAAAAAGTTAGCTATGTTATAATACATATATAATGTCAATATGTTTGTAATTTAACACAAATATGTAAATTTGTAAATTTACATGTACAAGTTATTATCGATTTATAGATTAATCTGAGTATAGTGTTTAAAAATCATAAGAGTTGAAAAAATACTAAATTCACGATTTATTGTTACAATAAACACGCCCCTAGACAAAGCCTAGAGAACCTGTATAAGAAATCCGCCTCTACCCGAAGGAAAAACGGAGAAAAACACGAACCAGGATGGGGCTACAGAATTAATGTACACAACCGTGCCAAAGTTGAGTACACACAAAACTAAATTAATATGAGCCATACGGCAACACAATCATGCAAGAAAATAGTTTTTGAAATTTTTAAAAAGTTATTTAAAAAGTGCTACAGCAATGGCGTGATAAAGTACAAGACGGATTTTACTTTTATTGAAATCAATAAATTCTTTTCAGTGTAGAAGCACTGATGCAGGAGGTAGTTTTTAACCGCGGATTTGAAGAGATTCAATTTCATAATGTCTTTTATATTCTTGGGCAGGGAATTATATAGAACGATTCCCGAATGATTCGGTCCTTTTTGGCAAAGAGTGGTTGACACTCTAGGGCGATGAATATTATTACTGTTGC
>NNCF01127388.1:820870-864133 GCA_002313205.1 Laupala kohalensis
AAGTCCACGAATGCCTAAAGAATGCAATTTGGAAAGGAGAATTTCGTGATCGATGTCATCGAATACTTTGGATATGTCAAGAAAAACACCCTGAGAATTTTCTCCACGGTCAAGAGATGTGGTAACATCGTTTAAGAAGGAAAATATGGCGCTTGTAGTGGAAAAGGATTTCCTAAAACCGTGTTGATCGTCAGAGAGAATGTTATATTTTGATAAAAAATCTAGAAGACGCTTATAGAACAATTTTTCTAGGATTTTTGAGAAAGTGGATAGTAGAGATATTGGTCGGTAATTTCCAATATTAAGTTTGTTTCCTTTCTTGTGTAAAGGTTTCACTTTAGCTCTCTTAAATATTTTAGGAAACACCCTTTCCGATAAATAACTATCAAAAATATTTATGAGTGGATTTAATATAGCATAGGACGAAAATTTAACAATAAAATCAGGTATACCATCTACACCTGTTGAAAATTTGTTTTTTTAATGAGCTGATGATTCTCATGACTTCACTGGCGTTAGTTTTGAAAGTGAACATAGAATTGGGTACGTGGGTGGATACAATTGGAGGACATTGATTTGGATATATTGAGTTCGTTATTTTACCAACTTCTGAGAAGTGAGAATTAAACAAATTTGCGATGTCCTGAGGATTTGTTACGATTTTGCCATCGTTTAGTAAAGAAACATTTTCTTCGCGATTTTCAGAAGTTGACGTGTAATTGTTAACAATATTCCACATGGCTTTCATCCGGTTGTTCGATTTTAGTATATGCCTGTCGTTTTCCATTACTTTAGCTGTATACACTACTTTTCGAAGAATAGCCTTATATTTACGAAAATAATTATGGAATTCGGGTGGTTGGTTATAGCGTTTTGAAAGATAATATGAACGGCGTTTGTTTTTTGAAGAAATTCTTATCCCTTGGGTGATCCATCTATTGTATTTCTTTGTGTTCTCTATTATTTTTATTAAAATCTTTTATTAAAATAATTTTCAATAAAATGCTTTCAAGACTTTAAACCGTTTACCTAAAAGTGACAATTAGAAATCTATAGCTCTGTTGTGAATAGTGAGATTTCTGATATTTAGATCGAAATATGAACACAAAAGTAAAAATAGGAGTTTGACTGACAGCCAGAAACATAAGAACGTACTATAGGTACTCACTAGCTGTTCTTCCTAGTACGTAGTATGTTGGAATTCAAAATTTATAAAACTTCTTTGAAGCATTTGGTCTGTTAGATGACTACCTCTGTTCCTGAGTTTGAAATTTTGCTGCTTTGTACACATGAGGAAAGGAGAGTGTCTCGAGTCTTCACCCCCAATCTCCTTCTACGCCACCCGCAGATGCCCGCAGTATTCGTAGAAAGACGAATCGCTTGACACCTCTGGTTTAAAAGATAACAAAGTTCTCCACTCCTAAAACTATCGCTCGATCTACTCCTTATGTTCGATGTCATCAACATATTTAAAATAACGTAAATACATTATGCATACACATATGCGTTCATGAATAAATAATTTCTAAAATACTTAATCATACCAAAAATGTTTGAATCATTTTCATCGCAACCAGCAACAGACACATATCTATTTATGAAAAAACCACAAACTTATATATTCTTTCTAACAGCAAAAATAATATATTTTTCTCACAAATAAACTATAAAATATTTTTCGTCAAAACTTAAAAAAAAGGTGAATGAAATGGTTGTAAAACGAAAACAAAGAATTTGAACATAGAAAAAGGCTAGACGACAATAAATAGCAAAGCGTGCTCATTAGAACTTCGTTATAACCAAGAAAGGGAAGAAAGACAATTGGCAATTTTGCGCCGAGAATCTACACATATTTTCATAATGTCTCTCTAAATAATCTCTAAATATTCTGTACCGGAGTAATTGATAATGCATCTCAGTGTTTCCTTCAAACACAAATATTGTGCGATTGTTACCGGCTGCTCAAAAAAAATTCAAATGTTTCCTTGGTATAATATAATGGTGAAGATAGATATTCCATAATCTGTTAATTATTTTACTCTTCTTTTTCGTATTTATTGCAGAGCGCCTCTTCGGTAAGCCGTGGCGTGAGGAGTGGGTGGTGTTGTATGAGGACTCGACGCTCGCATGGTACAAGGAGAAAGGTCGACTAGAACCTGAAGGCAGCCTCGTGGTGAAAGATGCCCCTGAGATGATGGCCGTGAGCCAGTGGACACTGCGCATTCCCGGCCGCCCGGATCTCCCCAGTGGGTGTGGAGTAGTGCAACTCATGGCGTTCGGGACGCGGCGCCGGGATAAAGTGCATTGGTTGTTGGCTCAATCGGAAGAGGAAGTCAAGTAAGTCCTTCTTCATCATATACTCTTTCTGTCAACCCAAAGTCTCTCTTTCCCAGTCCCTTTACACACAACCTGGTTAGGTGTAACAGTAGGTCCCACGGCCAGAGCTTGCCAAGAGTCATGAAATAAATATTGATTAAATCAAGTGCACGAGAACAACTCTGATTTAATGACTGACTGAACGAACTTGTAACTTTAATTCATGTTTGTTGTAGAATAGTATGTGTTTAATATCGATCCATATGCTCTTGGAGTTGTTAAGTTAAATTTAAAGAGTACTTTAAATGCTCAAAAAATTAGGTTTTCGAGACTTTTTCAAATATTTTGCGTACTTCACGTTTTCTTAAAAAATCGAGGGATTAATTCCTAAACCTCATGCACAAGTCGTATTTCCCTCAAACGTTTTCTATAGTAGAGAAATAGAAATATTTCAATTACATAGCCCTGCGGGAAAATGTTTTGTACTCTTATATTTTTGATTCGTGTAGGTTCTTTAATATCAAACTATACTAGAGATCCAGTTTTTGATTTGAAACATGGGACAAAATTGTTTTAAATCAGATACTCTTCTTTCACACATTTATACATGTCATGTACAATATGAAATCCATACTGATAAAAATGTATTAAGTGGAGAGTCTGTTACATCGAACTTAAAAGTACCACTACATGAATATTATTTAATTTTGAAGGATTTTCCCCCAACATTCAGAGAAAATGTATTCAATATTGAAGAAAAATACATCGAAGAAAAAATGAAAAATATTGTTTGATTTGCGGACCATAAGGAAATCTTACACTTACAACGCTCTTACTTCTTATGTGGGGATTCCCAAGAATGTAATTAAACAATTTAGTTGACTTTAAGATATTTAGGTTTTTTTTATATTTGAAAAACTCTGTTTTTATAGTTTTATGTCAATTGACATCTCAAAATGTATTATGCTAATAGTGACAAAGACATTAAATTTCATATATTGATTTTTAATTCCTAATTTAATGATAAAATGTTTTGCAAAAATGAAATTTCTTAATTTGATAATGATAACCCGAAAATCTAAGTACGCATACATGTGTCGGGGAAGATATTTTATTGTATTCACAATAACGTTTCCTCCTCTCCAAAATAAATAAACTGAGTGTGGTTGAAAAGAGCAAGNATGCATTCACTCTAAAGAAAGCGCCTTCCGGTGCTACCGCCACCGCTTCCTTGTCGTTAAAACAATATTTACTACCTAAGATTGAATATAAATTAGATGCTGGACGAGCTTTTTCAGAAAATGGGTACAATTCGAAAACTCAGATGCATTTTCCGATTGTATTGTTAAGAGAGTTATCCTTGTTAGTATAAATAGCGTAGTTCATTCAAATCCATCGAAGCATTTATAATAAATTTCATAATTTCAGTAGATAATAATGTCGCGGTTCTTCCTTCGTGTTATCTGGTTGGCCGACTGAATCCACGAAGAGGAAGGAGGAAAGGGGTGGTTTAGGTTTAGGCAGTTAGTGAAACCCATAGCTAGTGTGACACATTTATGAGTACTTACAACGCTCCGTGGTCGCAGGTGGCAGCAGCCAGAGAGAAGTAGGTGGTGGTCATGACGTCACAGTGCAGATCTCGACAGACTCGGGTCCTTCCAGCTTCCACCCTGGTTCGGGAATCAGTGGTGAGAGTGCTGTGGTTTCACATAAGTTGCAACGCCCACGCAGCTGTTGAGTCCCTCTGCCTCGAGTCCACTACTCCCCCGATTACATACAGTTTGTCTTCATACGTCATTACCCACTAACCTACTTCCTCTGGCTCCTCGACCTCATTCCTGGTTGCTAGGTGTCTTCACGACAATAAAGATACACACAAATAATTCTTTTATAAATGGTGACCGTTGCGTTTATGTTCTCCAAAACGGTAGGGGAGGGGCTTGTGGAATGAAAATTCAAAGAACTCATTAGTGACTGTCATAAAAAACTTTTCCGTCCGATCTATTTTCTTTCTATTTTTGATTTAATTAAAGGTATTGATTTTCCGCAACAATTGTAATAAAAATAATTTTAACTCACATCTTCCGAGTACTTACTCGAGGAGGGAGGTTTGTACCGTTTACGGCAAGGTGAAAATTGCGACGAATAACCAGGGCTCGAACCTGCAGTGGGGAGCACACCTGGTCCAATGACAAAGGGCGTTAACCGGTAAATCGTTATAAGGAACCGGCATCATAATGACATTTCAGCGCCAAATGTAATTTATTACTTCTGAGATATTTAGCTATGAATCTTCTAGAACATTGTTTCGTTTTATTTCGTCACAATCAATTCTATTATCCACTGAGGTGTCACTGTCTGCCTGTACGTATCGTTTCGTGCAGTCATCTTTTTCGTACATCGCGCGGGAACTACCGCTCCACTTAAACTCACGATCCCTATATCTCCCATGTCGTACCAAGTAACTGTTTCCTTTGCTCTTACATGCAATGCAACTAACTGGATTTCTACCCTGAAATCATTAGCAAACATGTATGAGCTCATGTTCTTACAGAGTCGAGTGCTACTAGAACAATTTCTGGTGGAACCTAATGGAAATTTTAATCTGAGTGGGACTTAATATTTTCAGGATGAATTACACTAGTTGATGTATGTCAATTATTAAGACCACCCTCAAAAGTTAGAGTAAAAAAATTGATTTCTATTTTTAAGAAACATTAATCGCCCATTGTCTACAAATCAATACACGAAAACATATACACATCCATTTTAATGATATTTGGGTTTTTATGTAACATTGTAGTTCAATAAATTAATATAGTGCTCCAAACTCCTAATAAGAAGTGATTTTCAGCTCATTATTAGTGTTTGTAATTCTTTGATTATTCGTAATGTACACAGTTATTCGTACATACATTAAATACATCTTAAGGAGGTAAAGTTATCGTACTGCTTTTAATATGAAAATTTGTGAGATGTGACTAATAAATTGACATCAAATTTTTATTTCATGGAACTATGTAGTTTTCAGCGCTCTTTTGAACCTCAAAACCCTTGAAGGTCGTTGGAATCGCACCAATCGGCTCTATCGCCTATCACATCACTCCCCATAGGTTGTTTTCCATTGCTTTGCGTTGCTAAGTGTTTGGATTTTCTTTCATGTTTTGAACACTACCATAAATTGCTTAAAGTTGTTCAAATTCAACTAATGCATATTTTTTTCTTTAGTGACTGGATGACTGCAATTGGCAACACGGTAAGTTCTCCTGAGAAAATACCATTTTACTTTAGACCTATACACTATCATCATTATTAACAGTGTGTCGGGGAAGAGATTTTTATTACTTCACAAGTCTCGATATGGAGATGTTTCGCAATAAGATTCCTCCTTCCAAAATAAATATTCAAAGTTATGCAGGACAAGGTTTATTATGCAGTTTGAATGTAAACAAGTAAGAGGTACCAAAACACCAAAGTGACAACAACAGGTATAAAAGTTATATGAACAATTAGTTTCCATTTTGTACGACACACGACTTCGAATGATTTGGTCGTTGGTAATAGCACTTCTGCTGTCCGTCGCGAGGAGGCGCTTCGGTACTGAGGTCCTGCTGGCTAGCTGATAGCGTTGGAGTGCGAGGTTCTGCCGTCTGCCGTGAGGTGGCGCTTCCGTCCAAGCTTCTGCAGATATCGTGAGAGGGCGTCTCGTGGCCTCTGCAGATCGGGCTATTGCGCAGAGTTGGATTTCTTGATAGAGGTTATGATCGGAGACGATGTTCACTCATCAAGAGATCCGTCGTACTGATTTCTCCGTCGTTGCTACAAACTAAACTTTGACATATGACATCTACTCAAACATCCTCGACGCGTTGTCGACGTAACATAGAGTCGAGGTTCGTCTATTGAAGCTTTCTCGAAGCTTCTTAATAAACATATCCAAGTTTCTCGAAGTTTCTTAATAAATAGACGACATACGCTTGATGATACAAGCGACGCGTGCGTCTCATGGCGTCTTCTAATGTTTACAATTTGCGTCGTATGTAGAGACTCTCTTGCGGACGGTGTGTATTATTCTGGCCTTGGATCTTAAGTCTCTGAGTCCTTCGTCTTGACGACTGCATAAACAACATGGCGTGTAATGCCTCGGCGTAACAACATGCATCTCTTATGTGTTAATGCATGGGGGAGTTTCATCATATACGTAGTAAGGTACGTGTTTCGCCGTATATGTAGTAAGGTACGTCTACAAGTGTTTCTCTCACTCGTTGCACTGAGGGAGAGGGGGATCGGAGAAAAAATGATATCCCGCATATTAAGCACATTGTATTGCTCAAAAGTGCAAGTCGTACGTTGCGACCCACTATACACATTTTTTCTGCGGGTGTATTGGACAATGTGCGACGAGAAGCGAGCAAGAACGGCGCATAGTCCGTTCTGGTATTGCACGCTCAGATCGCGATGTCGCACGGTAGTGGCGAGTTCATAGAGGATTACGTATAGATGGTTGTGCGAGTACGTTCCAATATAACTAGGGAACTACAGAAACAATTTTAACGAAACGTGGTACACAAAGAGCTTAATTTCTGACTCAAATATTGCTGTAAAACAACTCCAGCATCCCTCAATGTGAGGATGAGACGATAGTGACGTGTAATACTAATAAAAGGCGACTGATACTTGAGCCAAATTTATAATTATCGGGGTCGCTGATGAATAGTGGCTCTTCCAATGATGCGTACGTGCTATGTATTCCTCTCATAAAGAGTAAGTCATCCCTGGACGGTCTGTGACGGCCCCGATGACATTATGTCCAAAATTAATCGAATTTCTGCAGAACCATTTGAGAATTTTTAGAAACGCAAATTTACAGGAAACAGATATATGGTGGTGACCTTGGGTATTATAATCGCTAAGTGGTCAGGAACACCGACCTCATGAATCCGTAAAGACACCACATTCCGCACGTGTCACTTTTCATGTTTACCCTTTCTAAACTCAATCTTTGAAAGAGGTGAAAGGGACGCTGAAAGGACTTGGGGGAATGTTATTGCTAAGGGACAAGGCACTTGGACTGCAGTTGTTCAAACACGCGACAAAAGACATGTGTTTTAAACTGTAAAACCAATTAAAAATCCCAATCGAGACCAGTTTACTTAATAATAAATTTATTGTCAGAAAAGCAGTACAAACTGGGTATGACCACATGGAGGACAATAAACTAATTTACTCTCCGGAAGCAAGCAAGGGACCATCCCATCAATTCCGATCAAGGCCCCTAAGGCAGAGGCGGATTCAAAAATTTCAGCAAAAATTCCTAGATAACATAAAAAGTCAGCTTAGCTGCTTTTTATAATACTAATAGAATATGTAAATATATGTTATATTATAAATATGTTTGCAATTTAACGCAAAAAATTTACATGTACAAATTATTATCAAACTATAGATTATTCTGAGCATAGTGTTTAAAAATCATAAGAATTGAAATAACACTAAATTCACGATTTATTATTACAATAAACATGCCCGTAGTCAAAAGCTAGAGAACCTGTATAAGAAATCCGCCTCTACCCGAAAGAAAACCGGAGCAAAACCCAAGCCATAATGATATGTACTTATGCAAGTACATTAATAAAAGATTGCTACATACATAATTGAAGAAATGGGAGAGTTTTGTAATAAAAGAAATACAAAATGACATAATAAAATACTTCAGTGTCTTTCAGAAACAAAACCACTTACTTTCGCAGTACCCCAAGGTTCAATTCTCGATCCTATATTATTTTTATTGTATGTGAACCACATGTCATCATCCACGTCAGATTGCAAAATGGTTATTTTTGCTGATGACACTTATTTACTATGTAAACACGTCAACGCTCAAAACGTTTTGTCTAACCTTTCGACTTGGTTCCATGCAAATCGTCTCATTGTACACACTGACAAAACAGTGTCTCTCATTTCACAATAGTATCACAAAATCTTTACCCCAGGTTTCTCTTTCTTTAAACGGAACACAATTAAAAACTGTTACGAATACAAAATTCTTAGGTCTGCATACTCAAGACAACTTCCAATGGAATTGTCACGTTGACAATCTTAATTCCCAATTAAGCAAATTCTGTTACGCATTCCGAATCTTAGTTTACGTAGTTAGTCCACGTATTTCCCGTTGCGTATATTCTGCAAACATTTACTGCCATTTACGTTACGGCATTAACCTCTTGGGCAATTCCGGTCATAGTATTCAAACTTTCAGAATTCAGAAGAGAATAGTTCGGATAATTTGTAAATCTCATCCCCGAAACTCTTGTAAACCTTTATTCAAGGAATTAAATATCTTAACACTTCCCTGCATTTATATTTATGAAACGGTCGTGTTTGTTAAGACCGAATTACTGAAGTGCCACCCTTGCTTCATACGAAACAGTCTCGTTCACGAACACAATACTCGCAATAGTAATAATATTCATCGCCCTAGAGTGTCAACCACTCTTTGCCAAAAAGGACCATATCATTCGGGAATCGTTCTATATAATTCCCTGTCCAAGAATACAAAAGATATTATGAAATTGAATCTCTTCAAATCCGCGGTTAAAAACTACCTCCTGCACAAGTGCTTCTACAATGTAAAAGAATGTATTGATTTTAATAAAAGTAAAATCCGTCTTGTACTTTATCACGCCATTGCTGTAGCACTTTTTAAATAACTTATAACAATTTCAAAAACTATTTTCTTGCATGATTGTGTTGCCGTATGGCTCATATTAATTTAGTTTTGTGTGTACTCAACTTTGGCACGGTTGTGTACATTAATTCTGTAGCCCCATCCTGGTTCGTGTTTTTCTCCGTTTTTCCTTCGGGTAGAGGCGGATTTCTTATACAGGTTCTCTAGGCTTTGTCTAGGGGCGTGTTTATTGTAACAATAAATCGTGAATTTAGAGTTATTTCAATTCTTATGATTTTTAAACACTTTACTCAGAATAATCTATAGTTCGATAATAATTTGTACATGTAAATTTTTGCGTTAAATTACAAACATATTGACATTCTATTAGTATTATAACTCGCAGCTAACTTTTTATCTTATCTAGGAATTTTTGCTGAAATTTTTGAATCCGCCTCTGCCTTAGGGCCCTTGATCGGAATTGATGGGATGGTCCCTTGCTTGCTTCCGGAGAGTAAATTGGTTTATCGTCCTCCACGTGGTCATACGCAGTTTGTACTGCTTTTTTGACAATAAATGTATTATTACATATGCATAATATCAATTAAAACAACCTGACATGCACTGAACTTTCAACATGAATTGGTTTATCTCACTAATTTCAAAAGATCGGTCAATATTGGCCAAAAGTGATTTGATACAAATAGTTTTAACATCTTAGACATTTACGCATTTAAAATGGAAGATAAGTGTCAATGAATAGACTGCGTCAGGTCGATATAGAATAATTTCAAAATGATTGATATTAATGAAGATATTGAAACATTATCTAAAGCCTTTTAAATCTTATTTAGTAACCTGAAATTATCTTTAATTGAAGGAAACAATATTTTGTACTGATACACTTCTTTCGTTTTTTAGGTTAATAAAAATGTCTAAGAAATGAAAGAATATGTTTGAGGAATCTCTTCAATGCTACATAAACTCAAACCTTGTGACTGTTTATGTATAATTTTGTTCTAAGAACAAATAAAAGAGATAAAATAAATAAGTAGTTTAATCGTTTAATAACAGATTCTGATCGTGTGGGTCAGTGATTTGAATATAATTACTTATACGTCGATCGTTATGGATATCACTCACAAGAAACACTCTGTTTATTAAGAAAGAAAATGGTCAAGTCTAAGCAAATGCATATAGAACAAATCGACAACTTAACCGTGTAATACTATCTTAATGCAACATTTTCTTACTATGTAGGAATGATTATTCAGAATTATTAATTCATGAATTATTTATTTCCAATCTTAATGATGAAGATACAATAACGTTGTTCTTGAGAGTTTTATTTAAGAAAAAGGAATTTAAGCGATAATTACAGTTTGCTCATCAGTGTTCTCAGAGCGAAAATCATATTTCATATTATTTTCGTACCAAACACAATTAAAAGTATAATTCATCATTAACGAAAATTGATTTTTAATTAACAATCAGAATAAAAATATTCTTATAGAAAATAATGTTAATTGATAATATTATGACAGTTGTCAATCTATCTTTGGCAAGCGAATATGGTGGGATAGTTAAAAAATCATCAACAATTTTCTTATCATGTAACTGTGGTTCTATGAATCATTTCTAGTTAAAGGAGAAATCAATATCTCGTCTCTGTAAATTCATATTGACAAATGCTAAAAGAATGTACAAATACAACGCAAAGAGAAGGTTTGGTTATTGTCGTTGAATTGTGAATTATATTACAATATGTACTCAGACCCGGCGTGACCATGGTGCCAGCGTGATTGCTCGTCACCAAGTCATCCCGGCAAGATAAAATTTGTAGCTCTTTGTATCCATGTCCCAGTTTAATTAGCTGGGATTTACAAAGAGTCCGACCTCTGCGACTAACAACCGCAGTTGTAATGCTTGGATACAGTGGTCTAGATCACATCTAGACGCTGTTCCTCCGATCTCGGTAAAATCATGACGAGTCTAGTGAGTAAACTCAAATCAATTGAGCCTTACTGGTACTCGTCTTTCGTGGTCCATAGCTGGCCTGATCGATATACATACATACAATATGTATTCAATATTTTCAAAAATTAAGATCAAGATTATTTGAAACCGTTTCACGTTATTATTTCATGTTTGTTTTAGCTGCCGCCTCCTCCACAGCCTCCAAAACCCCCTGATGACAAGATAGCAGCGAGACCTTTGGACCCTGTGACTCCTCGCATACCACCTGTCACCTACTACTGTGAGTAATGTGTAAATAATGGTAAACCAATTCTTGATGTTCGGGTGTCTCCTCGAGTTTCAGACTCGAAATTTTTCATCTCTCCATGTTACACACATCTGCAGCTCAGAGTTAACAATCAGTATCTAAGGGACATGGCTTAACACAGCGAATCTTACTTTTTACAACATTTACTTTTGACATTTTACTCCAGCAAATAAAATAAATTAGATGTACACTTAAATCTATGAACTATAATAGTTATTGGAATATTTTGATTTATTTTGCAAATGTAAAGATTAAGACAGTTTTGCTGCTTGAACTTCACCTTACACCTTCCATGACCTCAAAAACACGTAGGAAAAGAATTATACAAAGTATGAAAACATTATGAATATGTTGAACAGATTCTATTAGTATTTATTCTAGATTTTATTTTATGAGAGTATTACATCCAATTGCGTTCAATAGTTGATAAATCGTTTTTTCCCGTATAAATTAGAAAATGCAGTCAATCTGAGTCAAAGCTCCCTCAAATTATCGTGAATCCGAAAATTCTGACTTGGGATTACTTAAACGGTTGGAATTTGGGCAATTGTTATAGTTTTTTATTAGATAAATCGATACAATATTTCCATTATTTCTGGAGGTCCTCAGTCTGAAATATAATTTTTATGAGGTGTACGGAATTTGTTTATTATTCATTGAATTTTCATGGAGATCTTCCAGGTTCATTTTTTCAATAACAGAATGAAAACAGAAACAACATTTTGTATGATGTTTTCGATACCATGGTGGGAGGGGTTATGATACTGTAACCTCTTCATTAAATCCGTCCATACTTCCATTGAGTTTGGTTTATTACTCCATAGTCTTTTCTTCTCAACAATCGATTCTCGCTTAATGTTTGGATATTATGAGATACTTCCTTTTAGACAGAATTTTAGCCCTTTTATTTTTAGCGTATGAATAAATACTCTTGAGACATCGAAGTGAAGCAGTTTATAGATTAGTATACTCTTCTCAAATATGTGAAAGTATATATGGAAGTTAATGGTGTTGAAGATAAAATAGGTTTAATATATTTCACTAATTAATGGTATAATAAATCACGATTTCAATTCTGATATGTAGGAGATTGATCTCCCTAAGCTCCCCCATGAATACGTGACTGCTTGTAGCCCTTACCTCTGTAGATCAATTTCTCCCATTCAATCTTCTTCAATCCCCGTCCATCATGTTTTTACCGTTTTGGAAACATTATACACCAGATTCCAGCCAGATGTAATTTTTTAAGGCATATCCATTAATACCTATAGTCTGCCAACATATCACTTCATAATATTTCATAAATGTATTTGTGGATCTAATATTTTCCGCGATTCATTATGGATCAACGAAGTTCTAGTCCGTCTGAAATATTTTCCCTTAAAAATAGCTTTTTGGTATAAAAGAAATAGAAAAACATGTTTACATTCAGCTGTTTCACACTATCGATGAATTTATTTTGTTTTTATAAAAAGAATTCCACATCCCCATGTAACAGTGTTTACCGCACGTATGGAACTTCACTCATATTATTTCATTTGCATGAATACAACAAGTTTAGTGCACTTTTCTAGAGAGGTTTTCGTTAGTCTAATATACTGGTAGAAGGAACTAGCTAGCACTCTTCACACTTTCGTCTATATGAATCTTCCAAAAAAAATCCCTGTTCTGTTATAATTGAGATTTTAATATTTTACGTTCTCAAACAAACAACATAATTAATTATACATTTATCGTGTTCAAATAAACAAACAATAATTTTTGATTATGTTGGTATGTTCACGTTCTGAATTATTGGATTTGCGTATGATAAAATGCGACCGGCTCTATTGTGAGCGCTTGTATTACGAACGTGATATTATTTGAAGTTGCCTTCTTTATTCGCCTCATATATTACTTTGTGTTAAATTAGAATTTTCGTTTCTTTTATAAAAATCAACGAAATTTGAATTTAATACTTGTCATATAATTCAAACAATTCATTCTCCTGAATTTATAAAATTCGACGAAATTAAGTTCATTTGAACCAGTAGAAACAGGAAAACATTACGAGACACAAAATCTCTAAAACCGTTTAGTTTCCAATAGTACTGGATCGTCCGGTCATTTACAGTGCGCACAAGAGTAGACTTTCTGAGGTTGCGGTCCACATTGCAGTTGCGGTCTTAAAGACGTTTATCACTGAAAAGCTGCGTCACCTTAACGTGTGCTTACTTCTAAAACAGAATGAATTCTTTGAATAAGAGCGATGTTTTTCCACACAATACACCGCCACTACCAATTCTATCAGCGCCACATCGCTGTTCGTTTCTGATCTGACATCACCATTGTCTTTCGCACTTGCCATATATCTCATATTGTTGGGAGAAGATTTGAAGATGCGCGTGATAGATTTTAACTCTATGAATGTGACCACTGGGTGGAGAGCTCCCTCAACCTTCCTGGTCAAGCAAAACTATCAGTTGGTCGAGACAAATTAGTTCTTGGGAAAGGAAAAGAGGAACAAACTTTGTTAGAAGTATAGTACCGCGTGACCGTCATCCTTAAGTGATGGAGAACGTGGTCACTGCCACACGCCTTCAAGTCAGCTCCCGACTATAACAACTTCCTCATTGTTGCAGCGCCCATCCCCGGAGAAATCCCACCACCTTACAACCCGCAGATGGCCCCAGTTGGCGGTGACACGGGCGGCGGCGGTGGCGGGACAGCTCCGATGGGCGCTCTGCATCCAGCTACGCACGTTTACGCTCGTCCGTCGGCACCTCCACAGCAACAACAACCGATGCCTCTGTCTGTTCAGCCTCTGCAGCACACAGCAGCGCCACCCGCCAACAACACAACCATCGTGGTGCGCGATCGTGACACCGGCGCTCACGACTTCACTACCGGAGTCGTGATGGGAGCGGCCCTTTCCAACTGGGGCCACGGCTGGGGCTGGGGTGGTACTTGGAACCACTGTCACAACTTCGGCGGCTACGGCTTCGGGTACGGAGGGGGTTTTTACCACAATAACACCGACGTCACCGTCAACAACCATTACGACATCAACAATACAGTCATCAGCAACGAGATAACTCATACCGATATCTCGTACGTCAATGAAGACTACGGAGACATCGGTCTGGACGACGGAGATTATGGTATGGATTGTGGTGGCGATTTCGGGTTTTGAGCGACGCGGGGGACCGCGTTTGGAGCACCTTCAGTCTCTCGGAAGCATTTTAATAAGAAAGATCGAAATCACATCTTTCTGTTGTGCTCCCTCCCACAACTGGAAACCTGCGTCGCTATACCAAGGGTTCCTTAAAAATGTCCTTAATATACCACATACAATAGATGACGCAAGTGCCGAAACAAACTCTCTCTTTATAAGAACTGATAAGAGAATGTCCTTCAAGGAATTGGAATTATTGATATACAAGATAAAATGTTCTTGTAATAAATATAGAAATATTTTACCAAAAAGGTCTTTACTATGCAAACATTTGTTTTTATACAAATGTGTTTTATAAACAGATTCCATCATTTATTGCATTATCGAACCTTAAGGAAGATTCTTTTAGTGGTTGAGTGTTCCCCCAAGAAAAATTAAGCAAAACTTATTGGAGTATATTTTTGTAGAAGTAATTCTAACATATCTGAGCTGCTTATAATGGAAAAGAATTGATTGCAAATTTTGTTTCAGCTTGTTTTCTTGGTATCTACTCATGAATAAACTAATATTTTCAGGAAATTTCTTGTATATTTGGATTCGTGGAAATTGTTATAAAATCGTCATTCTACTAATTCTTAAAAAGTTGGAAAGATTAGTTCATTTTTCAATTCATCTGTATTTTATACCATCAATTTCCTCTCCATTCTAATTCAGTATTAAGTCAATCATGTTTGATCTGACAAGGATTGATGGAAAGCTTCTACTGGACTATTGATTTGGAGATTGATTAAGTAAGTTTTTCAATACTACAACGTGTATCTTTTAATATCATATTAAGTGCCATAAATATACTTTTTATATACTTTTTTGACATTAAAGACTGTGATTAAATTACACTTGATAATCAGACATTTATAAGATCAAATATTTTGCTTTCTCAGGAAGTAATGAAAGTTAATTAATCAAAAACATTAATTTACTTCCAATATGTTATTTTATAAAGAATGTCTTGTTTTATACAGATCTTATTCTACGAAAGATTGTATTGTTAAGAATATACAATCACATTTTCAAATTAGTAAAATGACCAGAAAGCAAATTTCTACTACGACTATCTAGATTAAAATTTTCTAAAAAATTATTATTGTGACTACTTTCAAAATGATTTGCCACATTTGCCACAGGTCATTTTTTACTTCAATGGAATTTGAAGAAATTCTTAATGTTCTTAGTAAACTAAAAAACCAAAACAACAAAACAAGACATGTTTTACAAAGTAGCTTTCTGAAGAACAGACTTAAGAAGAAAGAAACCTCACTCTTCAGATACAGCTTTTTGGTTGAAGTTTCAATTAAAGAGAAGGAAATAGTACCCAGTTTTGCAAGTTCTGTTATATTGATAATTTGAATATTCAAACATTTATTCTTAGCACTAATCGCTCATACTGAAGCATTTTTGCTTTTCTTTGGTCTGTAGACATATTTCCTCAAATCATGAAACCATGAGCTAGTTTGAGTCTCCAATAATAATTCTCAATGAACATCCTAAGCAAAATGTAACTAAGCAGTAAGATGAACTAAGATGAAAGATATCAATATAGGGCTTCATAAAGAAATTGGAAGACAAAATAAAAATTAAGGAAATTATAAGTTTCAAAATAACATTTTAGATAAACTTGTATAATTTTGTGTTTATAAACAGAAGACCACAAGACATGTGTGTTTTTAAAGATTCATGTTTAATTGTGACATGTGTTAATAAAAATTGTGGTCTGCTTAATTTGGTCTAATACAAGTATTTATTATTAACTTGCAGATGAAATGGAGAACATGTATAATTTCATCATAAAACAAGTGGGTGACTTAACATTTCTCGTCTTTAAGCTGTTCCTATATTACAATTAAAATTTTTATATATTTTTTTTTTGAGTAGTTCAAAATTTCAAAACAATTGACATATTGAAAGAATCTACTTTCTTATCCTTTTTGTTGGTCCTCTAATTAAGCATAAATACTCAGGAAAGCTAAATTCAAATGCACAGGCAGAAATAGGACTTGGGGTTCCATATCCCAACAATTTCAGGTATATTATCACATTAAACCTTATAATCAGTATAAAATATTAGTCTTTTATCTTTTGTTAACTGCTTAATGAGGTGAAATCGACAAATGAACAAATTTCAAATATTAAGACTAATGACTTTGAAGTAAACATCAATTAATTTCTGGTAAGAAGTATGGGTCCTCTCTGAAATAAATTTTGTGGCTACAGACCTCACTGAATGCATATATTCCAAATTACATCATGAAGGAAGATCTCATACTATAATCGGTAATGTACCTAGGCAGGAGAGTAGGGGGTGGTTCTTACCAGGCCTCACCTTAAAAAGGGTCACCAAAAATAATACTGAGACATGAAATTGAACTTTAAATTCTCAAAACTTGCTTTGCAACAAATAAATAATAGCTGAGGTTATTACTACAGACACTTCAAATTACAATTTCAAATTTCTTTATGGACCTAAAACACAGCATGTAATCACTTTCATGTCAGACTTGAATTTAGGGACCTCCAAAAATCTTCCTTCCCAGGCCCTATAAGGTATAGGTACACCACTGACTACAGTACAATATAGTCACATGGTCATGTTAAGAATTGTGACAGCCCAAAATACTGTGTGAAGGGAAATTTTTTTTAGTATTTGTCTTTAAGGAAATTCTCTTTCTGGTCATTTCAAAACATTAGAAACCATTGCGATAACATTTTCCTCTTAATATACAATTTCGCAATTTGATCCTCTCATACACGTTGTTGTAAAGAAATTAAATTAATCAGATAATTATTTATAATCATCAAATTTATTATCTGTGGTCATCTTAAGAAATTGACTTCTAACTTCAATATTGACATTGAAATTGGTATTTTAATAGTATATCTGGAAGGTGTTTTGTAACTCCAAAATATCTATGAACATGAATTTAATGCTCCAAGAGTTAAAGATGATAATAAGATGGAAATTGCTTAAATATATAACCAAATATATATTTTAGAACAGTCTTGTAACTAGAAGAGTGATAGAAATGAGGAAAGCTTCTAAATATATGCAACTGTTTTGCTTCATTTTCCAAAAGGATGTTTTCCATAACATTATGTCATAGTGAAAACCCCAAAATTTCCTACTGTCATTTGAAGTGCAAATTGTAATTTGATATAATGGTGATAGAATGTTCCTGGATGAGTGTTTCAAAAGTATTTCATAGATTTAGTCTCAGTCAACTTCCATTCAGAAGTTTGTGACAGTAGGTGCAATAAAACATTCATTACCTTTTTTATGACATTGTGTAGAAAGAAAAAAAAATCCACTTTATTGCAAATTCCTCTTAATTACATTATTTTCTCATACATACCTTAGAAAATAATAAATTGAAATAAGCAATAAGATAATTCAAATATCTGATGATAACTATTATCATCAGAGTTTTAGTTCATCCTTGAATGTCATAGAAACAATCTCATGGAAAATAACATTTGTTTCAATAAGACGTTTTTGTATTTTGTCCAAAAAATATTTATTGAGCTAATGTGCTACAATATTGTTTCACGTATTTCTCTGAACTGAAATAAGAAACTTTCATATAAGTATTTACTTAACTATCATGAATAGGTTCATACAAAATAATACTTTAGAATATTTAAGCCAAAAACGATTCAGAACTAAACAGTAATAATTTGAAATAATGTTATAATACTATCATGTGCAAAATTTGAAGAAGTTTGAAGAAGGGTATGAAACAATGATAAAAACAGAGGAAAAATATTTTTCAGGTTGACACAAGAAAATTATTCATTTGTGAAATACATTACGACAAATGATAATTTATACATTTCAGTTGTATTTAGTGACAATCAATCAATTTGGAGCAAGGATGATTCAACAGTGATGTATTTTATCATATTGTTCTCATATCAAACCTGAATTTATAATATAATGTAATATCAGTATTGAGCAGTATTGAGTTGAACTTTACATGCACAATTCTGTATATCATAAAACATCAAATTTCAATATTTTATTAAAAATGCATCCTTGTGATCTTTGACACAAAAAAAGAAACTTTTCATTAATCCCTTTGCAATTGGTTCTTACAAAACTCTTTATGATTACATGAAGATAGGGACAGACTACACAATATTAATTTTTTGTGCTGCTACTCCCATAGTTAAATTAATGAACACAGTCAAAATGAACTGATATACTTCATTTGTTTAAATAAGCCTCAATCTTGCTAATTTAGAACATGGTGCTAAACTTTGAAAAAGTGAATTGTATGATCTGAATTTTTCCTTTTTATTGCTGTATTTATGTGAGGCATGTTGTTAAATACTTCGAATTTACTTGTGTCACCAAAACATGAAAAAGGTAGATCAGACTACAGAAAGATATGTATGTAAGCATATGTTTATTGTAATTAGATAAATATCATTTTTTCCGTATAAAATACTACTTCTTTGCTACCAAAATCTTGAGAATACACAAAATGAAATCAAAACTATGCAAAATTATGATTACTCTAAAATCATTTCTGAGTCATATTTCAGTTCCTTTCTATGACATATTACATTTCTTGCAATGAAATACATATTTAGGGTTACTTTTCCCCCCCCCCCCCCCCNGCATTAATTCATAATGTAAAAGGAAAAGGCAACTTGAAAACTATCCATAATTTTGCAAAACATGTGATCAATTTTACTTTTCGGCAATGTAAGGAGTAAAGACTCTACTATTTATTCATAAGAGCACAAAATGAACATAGGATCCGTACATAAAATATGTAACGCAAAACTTACCATTCTCCCCTCTCCATCATAGCATACCTGATAATATCTCTTCCACCTCCCCTCCAATAATTATGTAACACTAGCCGTTCCTTCCCCTTCCCCCTGTTTACAAAAGTAATTGTTGCTTCTCGGAAAATGTAGGGACAAAAGACTTTATTGTTAATTTCTCATGGCTCTTTGCTCTTGCTGAGCATTTGAGTACTTCTATTACAGTGACAAATTTTAAGGTTACAAGCACGCTGTAACCTTATTAAACAGTATTAGGTAACACCGAGACTAATACCACCATAATATAATGCAACAATATAAGAAAACCACTCTCCCACCCAGGGTGCGTTACGTAATTTATAAAAGCCCATATCAATGAAGCTTACATGCAAAGCAGTGTGTATTCTTTAAATTCTTTAAACACTAATTATTTTCTATTTGGGAAGATAATCCTTAAAACATTATACACAGTTATTTTCAAAGGGTATGATAACATGTAATCAATATTTTTTAGAGGAAATAGGTTGTGTTAAACAATTTTCTTTAATTCATTGAATTAGAATAGAGTATTGTGTGCTTCTCGTATAATTTTCTCATTAGGTCTCATTTTATAAAGCCATTTTGAACATTTAACTATGTGTTACTTATACAATATATCCTCAAACATATTTAAGACAAATGTACCTTTTCTTCAGTTTGGACCTCAATTGTAAGGGTATAATTGCTAACAAAATGTTATGAACAAAAATACCTTGCAATTTTGTTCTTGTTTACTAACAATGTGAACCACACACGTAGGCAATCATCACCACCCAAAATATTAAAGATCTATTATAATCATTTTCATTGTGCCTTTTTGGAGGATTTGTTTTGCAGTTTAAGCTAGATCTAGATATGAGCAATTGAAGGAAATGAAACAGAGACTTATAACAATATATTATTGCTTCTTATTTATTAAAGCACTGAATTCCATTGAAGAATAAAGTACACCATTTTTATTCTTTATTCACTCTGAACTCATCACGTATTGCCAAAATAGTAATGGGAGCCCAAAATGCTGGAAAAAGGTGGCAGGGAGGGTGAAATAACATGAAATGGAACAAGATAAAAATAATCCATGAATACCTTCTTTCTGGTTTTGTTCAAGTGAATGAAAGATATAATTGGTATTTTTTTTTAAGTCTATGACTTATCAACGGATATTACACTTTTATTCTTACTCTGAAGAGAATTTTACATTGTAATTTTGAGACCCTTGTAATATTTTGAAAGTCTTTAAAAAAATCTCAATAGATACATAACAAAAACAGATATCATTTAACATAAAAATTATTTATAGTAGACACATGGTATTTTTATGGTACGTAAATAAACCACTTCATTACTTGTTATTTATTATGTCTATGTTTTTCTCAAAGAACGTATTCTCTAAAAAAAGACATTGTGTTTGACAGGGTAAAGACAGTTATGAATGATAGATTTCGTTGTTCTCTGATTTAACCTGAACCTGCTATTATTCAAAATGATTAATTGTGTCCCAATAATCTGAAGTTAGAAATAGTTACGACAATGAGTAAAACATGACACGTCAATCTTTATTCAGCCATGACTGAATGGGAAAAAATCCTTCCAAGAAACTTATACATTACAAGCAATTACTTGAGAGTTATTAACAGTAATGGGATCACAAATTTGCTCAAGCTTTTGAAATCTTCAAAAAGCACCAAGTTCTCAAAACTAATGATATAATTACAAGATCTGTAAGAAATTTATGCAAGAGATATTTTTCTGTTTCATTCTAATACTTTTCATTATTGCAAGACTGATTTCATGCAACTGACAGAATTGATAAAGCAAATACATAATGCAAGATAGAGAGAAAACCCCATTTCATTTCATATTTTTGTTTCCTAAACAAATTTCTTTTTAAACATTATTGGATCTCTAATTTTTAACTTAAAACTTAGAGATCTCATTATAAGATCCAGGTTATGAAACATTCATTTATTCTTTCTTCATATATTTAAATGAGTTAAGGAGTTTGTAATAGAAAGAACATTGCATAAATACTGTACATCAATTAAACATTTTTGAGCATGGCAAACTTTTGTACTTTTATTATTGTACATGTTCTGAATAAGAACAATCTAATGGATAAAATTGTAATTTTTATGTTTTTAATGATGTATTTTGCCTGCACAAAGAAAAGAAAAACACTTGTTCTTTATCTAGTACTGTACTAAGTAACAAGTAAGCCATTTTTATTATAATAATTTATAAAATACATTCTGACAATCACAATGGTATACTGTTTTCATAATATAAAATTAAATCATTTTAAGATCAAATTACCATTTACTCTAAATTTGAAAATCTAATAATTCAATTTTCTCTTCTATTTCTTTGTTTGTTATGAGTGGAGCAAACCCTTCATAAACACACTAAACAAATCTCTTTAGTTTTAACACAAATATTGTAAGGGCTGTCGCACGTGGCCAATCTTGAGGGATTTGAAGTGACAGATAAATTTCAAAATTCTAATTTCTTATTCTTTCATCTTTTATTCTTGTCACTAACTTTATATATAAAAGTGTTTTTATGTAACAAAGCACGAGGAAAAAATTATTTGAAAACACTTCAAACACAATTGTGGAAGAATTTTAGTCTCTTTATTTAATCTTAACTGAAGTACGTACAGTCCATGCGACAGTCCTGAATGTAGTTAAGCAACCTGTAGTATAAATGATAAATTTAGATTAAATTTTTCATTGAATCTGGAACTCATATGATTCATTGTAAGGGTTCACACTACACCAATTTGTTATAACGTGAGTGAAGATTTGCTATCCAAATTGCAGTCATCATTCCAAGAATATAATATGTATGTTGTAAGTATGCATGTGGAATGTATGCTGGCATGTCAGTAAGAGAGAGTGTGAGGGGTGAGGCATAGTTATAGGATATATCATGAAATAAATATGTTTGTGAACAATGACGTAGATGACTTTCCATTGTTAGCCTTAGGATGAGAATCTTTGTAATTATGTGTATAATTGTGATATTTTAGATAATAATTTAATGCTGAATGTTTTTACAGAGTGGAAAATGTATTTATAATATCTTTAATAAAACATTATCAAAGTAGGTTCATCAAAATTTAAGCAAAGCAAAATGCAATTATCTCCAGTTCTCATACTGCAGATGCCTGCAAAAATGTGTGTTAATGTTAATGTCTGAATACACAGATGTGAACTATTTATAGCATACATTCATGAGCAGTGGAATGTTGTTTCTGTAAGACACGAGCTTTAAATGGGTTCATATTCACTTCTGACAATTGTATTTTCACAAATCAATTTTATGATATGATCATGTGTATGAAATGTCATGATGATTTCATAATTGAAAAAGGACCAAAGATTCTTTTGGTTGATGTGGCAATTTTTGGAAATGTTATTTGGAAGAAAGTTCAAGCACAAAATAAATAGGCCCATTCTGAACTGGGCATAAGAATACCATGTCTCTGAAGTCATCTTATTTACTTATTACTAAAATCATACATCACAAATAAAAAATATTAAGCACAGATTCAAATCGACTGCAAGGTACTTTAATATATTGTTCATAGAGTTAATGTTTTCACTGTAAATAACACAAGGTGTACTGGTTTTTGAAACTTGAAGGTACAGAGAAACAATTTCATTCCACTGTCCATGATCAAAGTGTAAATTGATGGGTAATGAATATTCAGAAAATAATCTTTTATGTAACATACAATCCTTTACAAGAAATAGAGAATAGAGTTCTGAAATTGGTAACATGTTGACAAGCATAAAAACTGGGACCTTTTTCTCAGCTAAGATTAAGCTGATTAGATTTAAGTTGAAAGTGGAATAATTTTTAAGAAACTTAGAAATGTATGAAATGTCAGGAACTTACATGATTAGAGAGTGTTATACGTACACCTAAGTGTTAAGGTTATTCTCTTATTTTATTTATACAAAAATAGCTATAAGCCTAAGAGTTTTGTTTGTTACATTGATGTATTTGCATAATTTTGTTTTCACACATGGTTTATCACAAATTTCTTTCACAAGGATTACAAATATAGAAAAAAAATAATTTATGGTTACTGCTTTTATAGAAATACATGTGATAGTGGACAAACTTGTTAAATAAAAGTATGTCTTGTCAGTCACACCATATGCCTTAGATTAATATCACCAACCACTTCATAAGTGTCTTTATATCACCAATAGTTAAAAGGAATACTGATATTGCTGATCATAATTCCTTTATCAAGGGCTTGCCAAAAATGTTGCTATGATGGAGAAAAAAATTATTTGAAGCAGGGGTAACATTGGTTCTCATGTGTAGTATAATACACAGAAATTGATGACACGGGTATATTGAAACAGGTAGAACTTATGGATAACAGCAATTCTGAGTTTCAAAAATTATCTCATTAACTTATTATAATAAGATGTATTACTTATAAGTCCATTAAGTTCTAATCATATCACAAAAAATTAAAATACTGTTTTTATAATTCCAATTGGAAATTCCCATTGACTACACTTTAAAATACATGTTGATTAATGAGTAAGCAATTTTTACTTTTTCTCTATTGAAATAACACTACTCAAAAAAATTTGTCCTTCTTGATGAAGAGAAGGATGTTTATGTACAAGTCATCTCTCACTGCCTGAGTATTTAAAAATGGGTGCTTGGATCAACATGTATCCCCTATCATAAAATTTCATTAATATTCTTTAATTGTAATGAATTCTTGTAATTCACTCCACCATATAAGTTGTTTTTAAATGATATTGAATGTTGCATTACTTTTTAATGGATGATATAATATGAAACAATTGTTTCACATTTAATATGATTTATTCAAAATATTCAAAACTTCATTACATATGGCTGACTTATAATTTATAGATTATAATTTCTTATCATGAATTTGTTCACCTTGAAGTATCTCAAATGTGTACTGCCTAACAAATATACAATGTTACACCAAAATTAAGCAGACTATTTATTTTCATTGTACTGTATCTCTTCTCATTACACACTCATATGGGATTCAATGAAATATCATTGCATAAATAATTTATTTGTAAAACTGATCATGACTTACCATAAATAGAAATTTGTTAAAATCACATTTTTGCATTGTTCACTCTTCAACCTAAGAGTCAACATTAAACTAAATTACATTTCATATCTTATATTACTCTCATCACCCGTGGCAAAAATTTGAAACATATACATAAAGATTTTTTATGCCCTCAAAAAATTAAAATAGGCAGTGAAATAAAAACAAATTGCCTTGGTTTTGCCTTGATGGTTTGGCATTACTAGCATATGACATAGATGAAGCAAAAACACAGATATCAGAGCTTCAAAACATTGCAAATAAAATTAGCCTCAAAATAATTTGAGAAAACAAAAATTATGCCCCAAAAACCAACATCATTAAAAGAAATAAACATAGATGGCAATAGAGTCAAAATTGTAACCCAATTCAAATACCTCAGAAAGATAATAACAAGTAACTTAAATGAAAAACCCTCAGTCCAAATAAGAACAAAAAAACTAGCTAAAGCATAAAAATTAATGTGGGACATCTACAGAAAAAAATGCCTATCCATGAATGCAAAAATTAAACATTACAGTAGAGTTATAAAACCGGAAGCCACTTATGCAGCAGAAACATTCTTCCATCTGAACAGACCATCATAAACTAATAAATTACAGAAGATCAAAAGAAGAATTGGAAGAACCTGCATCATCAAAAAAAAAAATCAGAAAGATGGACAGTGGCGGATATTGCCCAACAAAGTCGTGTGCAAAGAATTGGAACTCATTACTGATACCATGCATAAGAGGAGACTGGGGTTCTTTGCACACAAAATGAGAATGCAGGATTCGAGACTTCTGAAACAACTAGAACAGTACAATCTCAAGTCAAAAAATACCACAACAGGATGCAGGTGGATTGGAGAAGTCGGAGAGAATTTGAAGGAAATTGACCTTACACCAGAAGACACCATAGACAAGAATAAATTAAAAAACAATCAAGAATATCTGCTTCACGTTCACCAGAAACAAAGTCACAAACTGAATATTTTCAACACAAGAAAAAGCTCGAAGATCAGAGCATATGAAAAAGTATTGGGAGGACCACAAGGCCCAAACAGAGCCTTCAAAGAAGACTAGATAATGGACTGACTAAATTGATCATGTGTGGTCAAAAAAGAGAAGAAGAAAAAGAAAGATTTTGGATGAAAAGAAATATTATCAAATATTTACTAACTGTAACATCGTGGCCAGTGTAGATTTTGCAATATTAACATTTCGAAGCCTTTTGCTAGCGGAAATTCCTAAGGCGATTAAGAGCCGGTCGCGTCTCCGCCGAATAAGGAAAATACCGCTACAAGGACTTTCCGTTCATTGTGTAGTGACTGACCAGATCCCCACTTCTGAACATTGAGAGGAAAGACCTCTGAAAAGAAAAGTGAATGTAAATGGAATATTCCAGCTGTGTCCAAAAATAATGGTCAGCCGAAAAGACGCAGTCTTCTGAGAAGCTGAGGGTGTTGGAAACGGGTGAAGAGGTAGTCACGTGACCTCCGCCTCAATATATATTGGAGGGATTTCAGCTCCTAAGTGAATTTTATACTGGAGGCTTTCAGACTTTGAGACAAGTGCGAAAGCGTATAGAAGTACGCAAGTTATTTAATATGTAACTTGGTTAGTTTGGTCGTCAGACCACTGATAATTGCTGCAGTAATTCTATTACCTGCTATAGGCGCGAATAACATAGCTTGGAACAGTTATTTATTTCGAGATAGCAACTTGGAACTTTTTGAACTTCGGATAATCTGGGTAGATTTCCGAGTTAATTCATAACACCAGTAGTTATAACTGTGTGTAATTATTGCTTTTAGATAGCAATATCAAGTAATAACAAGTTCAAACTTGTATTTATGATTTGTGAGTTTGTCTACATTTGTAAATATTCAGAGCTTTATTTAATTTGAATTAAATGTTATATTGTTATTACTCGAGTGTTTGATTGCTTGGGGAAACCAAGCTGGTGGCAGCGAACTCTACCATAAAGGTTGTGGTTTATGGTTAAATCCCGCTTCTCCACCAAAAGCGTACGCACATCGCATATGGGCTTGTGGTGTGCTGTTACAACTGATCTAGCAGCGGTGAGATTCGAACGCCTGTGAAGGAACGTGAGCGCCATCAGAAGACATCACGACGCCGTGGAAGAACACAGGATCTGAAAACCGAGTGCCTAGTGTGCCACCTGTGCTGTGCTACAATTCGGGTGAGTACTCAGCTTGTTGGTATACAAATCAGGTTCAAGTGAAGTTAATTTTAAGAAATTTACAAAATGGCATATTTTGCGAAATTTCAAAAGCGAGTGCTACTAGAAGCCGCGAGTGAATTAGGAATAAATGTAAGTGAAAATAATACAATTAAGGAAATTAGGAACTTAATTATGTCAGATGTAGATTACGACGCAGAATTCACGTTGACGCTATTAGAATCGATCAAAGAACGACAGGTAGCGGAAGTTGCTGAAGCAGCCTCTGCTGAAGCTGCAACCGCTGCTGTCGCAGCCTCTGCTGAGGCCACGGCCGTGGCCGCTTTAAATAAGACAGAGGGAACGCGCGTTTGAGCTAGAAAAACTTAGGATTGCTGCGTGCAGTTCAGGACAGTCTAGAGAAAAAGATGCGGTTCATATCGACTTAAATCGAATTATTGGGAAATTCGACAAAGATACTGATTTAAGCTTATATTTAAATATATTTGAAAGACAGGCTACGCAATTAAATGTTCCTAGTAATCAATGGGTAACATATTTATTAGGTCTTTTGTCGGTGGATATAGCGCAACAGGTCGCGAAGGAAAGTGATAGTCGCGATTATGAGGAAATAAAAGAAATCTTATTGAAAAGATTGAAAATGAGCGCGGAAAAATTTAGGGTATTATTTTTCTCGCGTCGTAAAAATGAAAACGAAAGTTGGGAAGATCTAAGGTACAGTTTAGAAACATATTTTTTCTGAATGGATAGAAGGAGTAAACGTAGATACCCTTGAAAAGCTTAAAGATCTAATTATCACAGATCAGATTAAAAGAAAAGTTCATCCGGATGTCCGTGAACATTTTATTGAAAATTGGACAAAATTCAATAACTCGAAAGCACTAAGTAACAANCTGAAATTCGACGGCCAGTAAAATTTCAGAAACCGAACGTACAAAATCAGGGAAATAATAATGGGAAAATAAAACAGAATGCGTCAAATCATGTTGCGAATCAAGTAAAAACCAGTCGCGAACAGAAACCAGTTGATTCCGGTAAGAAACTTCCCAATAAAACTACCGAAAGTCGTAATGCGTTTGAGCGACCTTACGTACGACGGTGCTTCGTATGTCAATCCGAGGAACATATTTCTTACAATTGTCCTCAGGAGAGTGAGCGACCCACGCAGGTAGAAACTATTCAAAACGTAACAGAGGTAATTAAAAATATAAGAGAGCTGGGCCAAAGCATTAATAATCCTTTTATTTTTTGGGGAAAAATAAATGGACAAGATATGAAAATCTGTAGAGATAGCGGTTCCTCATTTGATTTAATATCAGAGAACTACGTGGACGAGTCGATGTTCACGGGTACTAAGGTGATTCTGTCGCATCCTTTAGACGTGGAACTGGTGTGTTTGCCAGTTGCGAACATTTCCGTAGAATTGACCACAGAAAAGGATAAATTAGTGAGTATAGTCACTCAGGCCGCTGTAGTTCGCCGCGAGTTAGGATACTACCTACTTGGAAATAAGACGGCCGCTCTGCTTAAAAATGCACAAAATTACGCAAGTGTTGTTATCGAGAATACTAACGTTGTAATGTCGCGGAGCATTGCGCGTAATAAAGCCTCTGAATCAGTTCTTGAACCCAAGTACCCTCCGGTTGTAGAAAACAAAATTGAAATGGATTTGATTTTTTCAGATAACAATTTAGATAGGTCGCCGAAATTAGTTGAAGTTTCGGAAAAAGATTTCGTTGAAGAAAGACGTAATTGTTTTTTGCTTTTTGTTGGGGCTTTAGGGCTCGTCAACATCGAAGGTCATTAGAGCCCTAAATGTAATTAAGACGTAATTGTGAGAAGTTAAACGAAACCTATGAATCACAAAACTCTGATGTTCTTAATAACGATATCACTTCTGAATCAAATTGTCCTAATGATACAGCGGAATTGAATACCTTTCGAGGATATGTTGCGAAATTCTCTCCAGTCTCAACTCTAAGTTATTCTGGAGATGCGCTAAATGAATCTACTGTAGTTTCTAGTACCGAGTTAAACAAAGAAAGTGAGTTTGTTGATACTGTGAGTATTAGTAAGAAAGTAAATTCCTTAGATTATGAGGATGTCATTAATGACGCAGTTGATATGAATTATTTTTGTATGGAAATAGATTCTAATTCAAATATTTCTTGTGACAATTGGAAGTCATTTCACCCAGGAATATTATCCAGTAATGGTCGTGAAAGTACAATTGCGAGATGGGATTCTGTTACGAGTCAGTGCAATGGTACATTACGTAACCAGGAAAGGGTATGTTTGAGTATAGATAGCCATGACAACGATATTCAGGATATTTTCCCGGATGATATTAGGAGAAAGCTTTGGTCTCTTAATTTCAATCATTCTGTTTCCTTTTGGGAGGTTAATGCAAATGCATATTGTATAAAATTTATTTCTAGGGGTTCTAGTGATTTAAATTTTGGTTGTGTTGATTATTATAATCATTATCCTGAACTAAGCTACATACAAGAATGTCGAATTTTATGTAAGGGTTTTAGAAAAACTGCGATAAATGTTCATGTTCGGAACGATGGAGAAACTGTATATGCTCCTAGTCAGTTAAATTTGGGGAATATTAATATTCAGTGTATGTTTTCATTTGTTTGCCATATGAATGAACTAGATATTTTTAGACATGCTACTAATGATAATTACGTGACATGTAGTTTTGAAATTAACCCTTTGTATGTTTTTAATAATAATGTAATTGAGATGCCTCGAAAACTCAAGTTGGAGGTAGTTACTAGTTTGATTGAAAATGAATGTTCAGATGTTAATGTTTATAAATTGGTACCGGCTGTATGTTTGAGACAGCATTCCAATGTATTACTTCTCTATTAGAATCGGTGTTGTTGAATCTTTGGAGTTAGTTGATGCTCAAGGAAAGAATCTTCCATTGCATATCGAGCATAGGAGATTAACTCGATTCTTTTCTAGTGTAGAGCTACTTATAGAGACGGTGATTCAAGCAAAAGTTAGTAGATTGTCAGATTTAAATTGCGAATATGATGTCTTCGGGAGCATCATGTGTGCAATGCAGGAAGTGAGATGTCACATTGATACTGGTCAACTATATTGGATACCAGACCTGCTATTTAGTATTGAGCAGGGAACAAGCATATTAATGCTGATTTTTTAGAGTAGATAATCACATAAGTAATTATAGGTTCACTCTAGAACTGAGCGTCCTAGTTTTATAATTGGTTTGTGAAGAATAATCATATTGTAATCATGTGTAATAATCATAATTGTATTTATGATTTGTGAGTTTGTTTTCTTATTTTACTCATTGCGTATTTTTATCATGTATAAATAATTTGGGCTTTACTAAGAAGTTGATCTAATGATTAATGTTATTTATCGAGGGTAACTTAAATTGTGTATATTTCTCTTCAGTTACCATTAGCAGTTTTATTGAGAGTAGTTAATTTTATTAAGAGTAGTTAATCTTGTAGTATATATAACTAAAAAATGAAGCAACAAAGAAAGAAAGAGTTATATGTTCTCGGAACCAGGTTTGCAAAATAACTCGCCATGCCATATTTGTTTTAAAATTGTATAATATGATATGTAAATGTGAACCTGTATTTGTATTAACAACAGGGCGGGTATTCCTCTGTATTTGTGTGTTGTGTCAAGATTGGTGAACTGTGTTCTCTTCCATCTGATTTTTCTTCGTGGTCATCAAAGCTAAACCACTCAGAAAAAATTTAGGGGGAGGAGCTGTAACATCGTGGCCAGTGTAGATTTTGCAATATTAACATTTCGAAGCCTTTTGCTAGCGGAAATTCCTAAGGCGATTAAGAGCCGGTCGCGTCTCCGCCGAATAAGGAAAATACCGCTACAAGGACTTTCCGTTCATTGTGTAGTGACTGACCAGATCCCCACTTCTGAACATTGAGAGGAAAGACCTCTGAAAAGAAAAGTGAATGTAAATGGAATATTCCAGCTGTGTCCAAAAATAATGGTCAGCCGAAAAGACGCAGTCTTCTGAGAAGCTGAGGGTGTTGGAAACGGGTGAAGAGGTAGTCACGTGACCTCCGCCTCAATATATATTGGAGGGATTTCAGCTCCTAAGTGAATTTTATACTGGAGGCTTTCAGACTTTGAGACAAGTGCGAAAGCGTATAGAAGTACGCAAGTTATTTAATATGTAACTTGGTTAGTTTGGTCGTCAGACCACTGATAATTGCTGCGGTAATTCTATTACCTGCTATAGGCGCGAATAACATAGCTTCGAACAGTTATTTATTTCGAGGAATTTATTACTTGGAACTTTTTGAACTTCGGATAATCTGGGTAGATTTCCGAGTTAATTCATAACACCAGTAGTTATAACTGTGTGTAATTATTGCTTTTAGATAGCAATATCAAGTAATAACAAGTTCAAACTTGTATTTATGATTTGTGAGTTTGTCTACATTTGTAAATATTCAGAGCTTTATTTAATTTGAATTAAATGTTTTATTGTTATTACTCGAGTGTTTGATTGCTTGGGGAAACCAAGCTGGTGGCAGCGAACTCTACCATAAAGGTTGTGGTTTATGGTTAAATCCCGCTTCTCCACCAAAAGCGTACGCACATCGCATATGGGCTTGTGGTGTGCTGTTACACTAACTATTAAGTTTAGGTGCAAAGAAAAAATTATATCCATAATGAAATGCTTCTAAATACTATTTAGTTAGCAACCTACATTATCTATGCATTTTTTAAAGGTCTCCATCGGTTGATAATCTCTCTGAAAACTTGTTGTAATTTTGACATCTCCACATGGAGAATGATATCGAGTGTGAAAGTATAGCAATACCTAAAAAGTGCATAGTCTTGTTAACTCTTGTCAAATAATATTAATTGTTTTTTCTTGGGGCTTTACAGCTTGCCAACAAGGTAATTAGATTCCTTAATATTAGATCTATTGTACTCAATTTTCTACCCTCAAAACAAGATGATTTGCTAAAGCCATTGGCATAACTAGTGGGGTGCTGTCCACCTCAATATGTTCTGATGCCCACCTCAGAAATTAGTGTCCAAAGTAGATTTATGGATGGTATAATTATTTCTTATTCAAATGTGGGATATTTCTTTCTTTTTTTTAAATTTTTGTACCACTATGCATCTCTTACAATCAGAAGGAGAGATAAGCAGTAGCAAATAGTAATACAATTGTATCACATTTTACATGGTAAGGTATGAGATCACAAAATGATGCACGAGTCTTGTCTTGAAAATGTATTGATTCCCATGAGATTTCCACGAAGGTCATCAGAGGGAAGTGTGAGAAAAGTTATTTTGCCTGACACATCTCATAAATTTTTGTCTGCTCCACACATTCAGACAGTGGGATGTCTACTTACAGTTTGCTAGGACTCATTAAAAAATATACCTATATCTACATTGTCTAGGTCCTGGGCCCCAGGAAATGCTCCTAGCAGTCAATATCTAATACTGAAAAGTTAAGTGAATGTAAAGCCTAGCGACATGATTATGCTTCATCAAGTATGTTTTTCATCTTAGAATTGGACACTGACATGAGAGACTTTTTCAGGAAATTCATTTGGACCAACAGACCCATAAACTAAATGACAGGGTTCCCAACAACTTTAAGGGTTACATTTTGTCAGGACAACCTCAATGAAATCATAGTCTCTGGGAAAAATTTCCTTGTACCAACCAGGCAACTCTTTTAGACAATGCCCTTTCCATTCAAAATCAGTATGCACGTTGTCTAAGAAGCTCCTTAGTTTTTCTCCAATTTTCCTTTGGGCCTTTTGATTGATGCAATGGTCTCTTTCTTGCTTCTGCAGAAAAATTAGCTTATTGTGGTCATAAAGTAAGGGCCAACTTACATTTGACTAAAAAATCTGTCACTTCTGGATATGTCACCTGGAAGTGATGCAAAATTCCGTGGCAAAAATGATGCAAAAGTCCTTGTTGAAGCAGCATGCATGAACTATATCGTGTCTCTTAAGGAAGTAATTTTGTTGCTCTTATACCCAATGGTTTTAAAAGTACATTAAACCTTCTCTTCTTGCAAAGTGAAACAATGATTTATAATTATGTAGGTGAATTATGAATTATGTAGTTTCGAAGGTGAATAGTATTTTTTTTGTGAAGTAAAACTTGATTGAGTAAAGAAGACCTCTGATCTTTTTCCAACTGAATTGTGGACTGTGGTACGTTTACAACACAATAAAAGCTGGAATGGAGAGCACAATACGATACTTTCTTTAAATTGAAATATGTCACTTTCCCTATGAGTGAAATATTGCCAACTGCTAACTTTGTCCCCCATACCCACAGATATGACAGTTCACTAAAACGAAACATTTGAAATGCTAGTGGGCCAGCTAGTAGCCACATTTATCCCTAATCAACATGATCATATAATCCCACCCAAGTTGAATGAGCATAGGATAATATGGATTATTGAGGGTTGCAGAGCAAGAAGATTCATTGAGGATAATTATAGATTTAATTTACTTCACACTTAATTTTGTTATAAAATTTCTTCTTATATTTATTTCGTAATTTCAATGAATTATAAATTTTCCTTCCTCTAAATAATATGTATTTGTCGATTGATTTATAGTCAGTTATGTCATTATAGTTCATTATTATTTTTCCTCATTCACTTCATCCCTAAATGTTCTTTATAACAAATATTTATTTCTTTTTAATATAATTGTTTTATATTATGTGTAAATTAGCTTATTGTCCTCCACATGGTCCTACACCGTTTGTACTGCTTTTTTTGACAAACTGCTTTTTTTGCTTTTTTTGAGTTTCAACTTCCAGCAATTCCACGGGCATCATTTCAAAGTTTCATTGGGGCCCACACGCATGAAGCATAATAGTATTCTCTAGGTTTTATTTTTTTTGTTCTTACAAACAATATACAGCTTATTAACAAATTACATAACAAATAATGTCACATCTCTTTAATTATAATTTTTTATAAAGAACACAGAAAATTTAATTCAATCTCCCAAAAATAATTAAAGTCCTTAAGAACCAATACTATAATTTTCTTGTGATGAAATGACCGACTTATATATGCAGCAACATAGCTGCACTAATGTCTTTGCTCACAAAAGAAACAGACAACAATTATATATCATTCCAGTCTAACGTGCCTTATTTTGCTAATACTATGTAACAGTGGTGGCGATTGGGAATCAAAAGTGGAGGGGCCAAAAAAATATTGACAATTTTTATTAACATAACATTTTCTGCATATTTCCACTAAGTATGATTTAAATAATGAAACAAATCAAAGGAAAGACAATTTGTTATTACCACATCAAGGTTGGTGTAATTTTTTTTTATAATTCCCAGTTTTAGACAGCTAAAATGAAATTTTTATCTTTTCTTTAAAAAAAGTGGGGCAGGGGCTGCCCCCTTAATGGCTGCCACTGCTATGGAATAAAATTGCTTAATGGATCTAACAACCTTCTATATTTATTGAATGTTGTCTAAGGAAGGTCATAAGATATACATTACTTTCTCTAGATCATGTAATGGATGTAAATAGTACGATAAAATTCCATGTTTACATATCTTTTTTTTTTTTTTGTCTCTTCCATGCCTAACCTATCATGAAAAATGTAGTTTGTTAAAGAAATAACTACTGTTATTTGAAGAAATAACTACTGTTATTTGAATGGACTTATTTTGTGTATTTCACTTGTTAGCAATCAAACCATTTGGGAAAGTTTGATATTTATGGTAATTTTAAAAAAAATGTTGCACACAATCTTCACCTCGACGGTTGTGTGAGTGGTTGAGGGTATGCTATTTTGAATATCACTGCAATAACATGAACAATTTTAAACAATTGTTCGGTCACAGTCGGTGATGTTAGGTTTGTAAGTCCCGGTAATTCTGTTTTAAGAAAATCTGTTAAAGTGTGAAGATGGTGGATGTAGCACCACTCGCGGAAGGATATATGAAGAAAATGTTAAGGATTCTACCATAATCGTAGAATTAAATAATAATAGAGCTTTGCACTTTTCAGCATGGCTGCCGTCGATTGGTATTCTCCACTTACCGTTAAGGTGAAGCCATTTGTTTAGCATTGGTAAATGGTAACCGTACTTTTTCCTCTGAAAATACCTGTTCAGTATGTTGGTTGTCAAATTATTCTTGACTGTGTATGACCATGAGGAGGACAATAAGCTAATTGTTAATAAACAATAAACTAAACTACGTGGAGGATAATAAACCACATGTAGGACAATAAGCTAATACAAGTCCACTGCTATAAGAAATCATTTCTCAAATGACTCATTTCTTTTGATCAAGTGAATATGCAACACATTCAGTATAACATTTGAGCCTGAATGTGGGCATAATATTGGCTAACCTATAATTAATCTATTTTGTCTCAAAACTACCTGGGCTGGATTGCTAGTGGGTACTGAAAAGACACTAATTTTTAAAACACCACTTTATTAATTAATGAGGCCATTTGGTGTTGTACTAAAATAGGTCCCTTCATTTGAAATCATTAGGTCACTTTGTGCCACTGACTGATAGTCTCCTGATAGTTATAAAACTTAAAAGATTGTATCTTTATATATGGTTGGAGCTGCACATTGGTATTTTGTGTTTCTATATTAACTTCTATGCATTTCAAACATTTAATTAAACAAAATTCTTCAATTTTTCTTAACTTCCTTGTGCTCCTCACAATGAATTCCATCGCACCATAGAATTCACAGTCAAATCCCTGGATACGGATTAACCTCAGTTTTCAATTCTTGAAAATTATTACTTCGAAAAGTATTAGAGGATACAGATAGGACCACTGTCATTGCACCCAAATCATTCTGCTCTTCCCAGTGCCTGTCTGAAATTGTAACAAAGAATTACTTACGTGAATAGTTCGGTGAAAGTTAAGATGACAAAAACGCCTTTCAGAAAAAATTAAAATCTGACCGAAGAAGCAACAGGTATAGTCAAAACGTCTTCAAAATGCCCCGATTTTAAGGTTAAAACAAAGACATAAGTTATAACATTGAATGCAATAATTATTTGAGAAAACATCTTTTATTCAGTTCCTCCTTGTTCCTCTTCAACAAGCTCGTGGTTCCAAGAGCTGAGAGACGTTCTTTTAATTGATGAATGGTAAATTTTCTTAGTTGTTGATATTTGTTTATTGTGGATTTGTTTACCATCTTAATCGAGAACCGGAAGAAGCGATACTACTTCAGCGCTATGAGTGGCCATTACACTAACTATTAAGACGCAAAGCTCTATTGCGTGTATAAGTCTCTGACTATAATGTTAAAATGGTCTGTTTCCCAAATGGTTTGATTGCATATCACTCCCATGGACCAATTTTAATAATTTGTAACAAATATTTTATTAGTTTTAATTATTTGTAACTTTTTATTATTATTAAATTTTCTTTTCTTTTTCAATTTCAAAACTAAAGGAAGGGGAGATCAGTGCTGCAACCTCCACCATCGCCTCCATCTTCACACTTACAAATTTTCTTAAAGTTGAATCTCTGGGACTAGCAAACCTAACATCACCGACTGTGACCGAACAATTGTTTAAAATTGTTCATGTTATTGCAGTGATATTCAAAATATCATACCCTCAACCACTCACACAACCGGCGAGGTGAAGATTGTGTGCAACAATTTTTTTAAAAATTACCATAAATATCAAGAGCGACGAAATAAACTTACATTTTCGGAATCAAAATAATATTTGTAGTTATATGGCGTCAAAGGTTATTGATTCTACCTAAATAACAATGTCATATTTGGCCAAAACGACCAAGTATAGGTATGAACGTCAGTAAAAATTTCTCGGGCGTTAAGGTTTCGCATACTTAATAGCTTCCGACAGACACAAGACATTTTCACTATGCTCCCAAAGAGGTGAAGCAATTTCCCTGCTTAGCCCCAGCTGCTGTTCAAAAACATTTACGTCATTGCAACTTCTCTCCACATATTCACAAATCGACGACCTACAACCTTGCTGCAATCAAGACCTGACTTGACTGGACCTGACCACAGACTATATACCAGACCGCCGTCTCGGGTGCTAACGGCGTGTTACTGGTGACAGCGCTCCGAACGAAATTCAATACCAACTACTCGTCTAAAATCGGCCGCCAGGGTACGTGGCAGTTCCCAATTCCCTTCCCTGTCCCTTCCCCTCCCACGATCTAATTTCACATTGTATTTTACTTCACATTTGAAACAGAAAATGAAAACAGAACACAATTGACAGGAAATGTACACAAAGAAAATATACTTGCTCTGAATTCTATTTATTCATAATAAGATTACATGACATTCTCATATGAATGGAAATATACAATCCTGTATACAAAAATTGGGTATACTTGCAATAAGATACTCATTTATGTATATCCACCAACTTTTTGGACCAACAACAAATCAATAAATGAGCCGGATAAAACAAGTCACATGAGAAACAAAATATGCAGGTAAGTCCAAAAAAGTGATACAATTTTATCATACTTGTGGGAAAATGTGATTAAATTCCTATCACCTCCACTGGCTGTATAGAAAGTAGTCAATGGAATGTTGGTTTTGCCTTAAGCCAGTGGTGTATAAATCTCTCTGCTCATTGCATGAGTGAATTACATGACACAAATCTCATGAAGGTGATGTAGAACTAATTGACAAAAAGATTGATAATTGTTCTATTGAAACTTAAGCCCAAAACTAAACAAATGTATCTGCCTCCCTGAAATGAGTCTAGAAGAAATGTTCTGTAGTGTGGCTTGAAAATGTAGTACCATAATGGTAAAGAAATGAAGACAATCCACCAGTACCATGGCTCCAAAAGCAATAGATATATTAGAGGATAAATTAGCAATATGAAGAAACCATACGATTCTCATTTATACAGGTTGAATATAATTCTGTTTAACAAATGAGAAAGGCTTGTCAACCTACGAAGAGTATCTTTGACTCAAGAAATACTGATCGACTCACATTTGCATTTACTTAATGAACTGCCTCCTGTGTAACCTTACCCACTCCTCAAACTTTGATACTATCCAGATATCAAATGAGAGCAGAATAAGTCTAGAAGACTTTCAGAAGGTGTCTTGAAAAGGCAGTAACAATAAAATGAAAAATAAATGAAGACAATCAGTCAGTACCATCCAACAATACTCTACCAAGAAACAGTCTCAAGGTTTTCCATTATACAAGTTGAATATCAATCCATCAAGGAAATGGGAGAGGTCTGTCAACCTGAGAATATCTGTGAGAAGACTGACTTCACAATAAGAAATTCACAAAATTTGTACCTATGCCAAAGTTGATTTTAAAGAAACGTTTACCGTAAAACTCTTTATATATCCATAGGATAACGTAACTAGATTTATCCATCTCATGGTTTAAAATAAAAACATTACCAAGTTACAAACACCACAATATATTATACCTCAAGTAGTAAACTAACAAAATGAAAGTAAAATTAAATAACGAAGTTTCAGAAAACCAAAAGAAGCCACAATACACCAAGTAGTAAATAAACAATGTAGAAATAAAATTTAAAAGAATGCAAGTTAAAACAAAAAAATTTTATGTTTACATTAAAACAAAAAAAGGTGGCTCAATGAAAAATGTAACTGTTCTACACACTACATAAACATTTATCAAAAATAAAATTCATCACAGTACAATAATGTTAAATAAGATCCAAACGTCAATTTCTCTCTAGTTATTCATACCTAACTGCCACATGTCAGGTATAATTACAAATAAACGTTTAACACAAAAACAGAATCAGAAACAGTGTATTATTACATTTATGTTTATTTACCCAAGTAGAGACTGGCGAAAATCACTGAGATCACTCTTCAGGTCATCATCGCAACTGGAAAACACAACAAGAATACAATATTATCAGTCAACATACTTATTGTGAAAATCAGTTCAAATACAGTAACCATACTAACATAAACGGTGGCGGAGAGAAGAAAATAGTGCGGAACATTATTTATTTATAACTACCGTAAATATAAAGAGCGAGGAATACGACTTATATTTTCGGAACCGTAATAATATTTGTAATATTATGACATTAATCATTTTTTCGAACCCTCTTTGGACCGTGAGGCGAAATTTGGCCCTTAATTCACCTATGTTAATTATAATTCATTAATCACAAAAAACGCAAGTGAGGTAATTTAACCTACCTTCGAAGTCTTTGGGAGAAAATGCACAATATACACTCTTGCATGAAAAGTAAGCCGCCTTATCGGATTGATCAATCTAATTCACTTGTCACCTAAAAGAAAACGCAACTTTTATTCGTATACAACAATATATACAACCAATGTGGCCAAGCTCATCAACGTCTACCCACATGTTATGTACCAATTACTTAAAACATCAAATTACTGAAATACTTAAAATGTATTATTACTTACCTATTTTCGCATGCAAAAATTTTTTATGTCCGGAGCGCTGCCAGAACTGTTCTATTGCCAAGAGGTGTCCATAAGACATTGTGGTATTACTTAAAGAACTCACACATCAGTTTTCGAAAGCCACAAACAGATTTAAGTAACGTACGCAAATTACAGCACACTTCGTACGCTCCAGTGTTCAAATCGGTTCAAATTGATTCAAAATTCGAACTCACAGTTCGTCGCAACTACTTGACTCGTTGCGCGCCAATTGGAGTGCGAGAAACCTAACCCAAAACGAACTTGCTGCCATCTATTGAGCGCAACCGTAAATATAGCTAGTGGCGCTACCTGGACGATATTACGAACAAACTAATGCAAACTTCTGACCTTCACGCCCTATCCTGTTTCCATGGCCTGGACCTGACCTAGGCCAACATGTGCGTATATGTGTAGGTATATATTTTGTAAGTCGTAACATGATGACAAGGCCGTTGCAGAGCAGTCATGTAGTGACACCTGGTGGCAAAATGTTGAAGTACGATGATGCAGCGCTCAGACGGTCATATAATGAAGCAGATGCGGAAATAGGAGACCGGAGAGGCGCGAGTCAGCGAATTCAGTTGGACAGCAGTTGGACGTAAAGGGACATGGGTGTTTATTAGTGAATGAGGATTCGCCGGTGGCACGCTGCACGATTCAATCGCGGTGAGAGGGTGTCAGTGCTAGTGTTTGTAATTCGGATCATACACATCGAAGGAAATTGAGGAATCAATCTCGTCATCCATCTCAGCTGATCTCGAGGAAAAAGGTAGGTTTAGGTGTCCGTGTCCTTTGAAATAGACATTTAATGGTTAGGTAAGATTTCGCAAGGTACTATATTTTATCTTTCAATGAATTTAAAAGGTAGTATTAATAATCTTATTGTTAGTACACGAACCTTTGGGGATGCGAAAATGTTTTTTTTTAAATTCTAGTTCTCGTATTTGTTGCGGTATTATATTTTATTACAGGAGAAAGGTGGTTTCAATTAAAGATTTATAAAATTCTCAAATAGTTACAAATAAAAAGTTTTAGAAAGAGAGAGAGGAATAAATTGTCAACGTTATTCGGATCTAGATGAAGCGTTCCCACCAATGTGGTCTGTGGTTCCTACAGGTGGATGATGAGCGACATGCAAAATTTTAGCACAAAATGCTTTGCCCGTGTCGTAATGAAATGTTTCTTAGCTTTCTTCCTATTGTAGCAAGTGTTTTTAGCAGGTTTTTGTATTGCTGAATGTACAATTCCCAAGCTTAGCTCTTTTCCTCTTTATTATTCCTAAAACAGTTTCTTTCTATTGAAGTTCTTCAGCGGTATAAAAAGTTCTTCCTGGAATATGTCGAATAAAGACTAGCTATTACAATTAATGTGAGCATTTACAAAATCAATATGTATTAAGATAGTGTATATCATCTGAGATTTAAACATTCCATTCATAGTAATAAGGCTGTTGAGTTGTCGTCTGAAAGACACTTATATCCTTATTAGAAGGAAGCACGAAAAGTAATGAATTCACTGTTTCTAGGATGATTCCCGTGATTTTCCCAAAGCCGTAAAATTCTGCACATATCGAATTCTAAAACTCAACGTCATAAAAGATTAATGTAAAGTATTTACTCGAATCATCAGGAACATAACATGACATAAAACAAAAGTATTTTTACTATAATCTTCAAACATGAATGCAGACCAGCGTGACGAAGAAGAAACCTAATGAAGCTTAAACGCGCTGTCTCCTGTAGCTTTTTGCATGGTCTGAAAAGTTGCGCGACACGGCAGGTTCATTTACGGGTTCATTCGCAGTCCCTCCCGTACAGCCTCGTGTCGCTTTTTTTGTTCAGTTTTTGAGTGGCCCGCTTCCTTTGGTGTTCCCGAGAAATCGCAAAATGCTGTGAACAGCGGTGTTTACGGTTTAGTCTTAACTGGCCTCTCGATTTTCTCCTGTTCCTCATATACGTTCTTGCAATAATTTATTTTATTATTAGTATTTAAATATATTTCTGGGTCCTAAAATATTTTTAACGTAATGTTCCTGTAGCTTTTCACTTTTCGGTGAATCTTTTTGGACCAGTTTTGAATTTTTAACCTGATATGAACTATTCGTATTGTCTATCTATGAATGTAGCAGTGATGAGCTTTTCCACACCTGACCTCTAGAAATATTTTACTAACTTAATGTTATTTTTATTCATGTAATTGTTAACATTATTGGTCGAGTCCATTCCATTGTTCTTAGCCCACTTTTCCTACAACCGTGTCATTGGGGATAGTCGATTGTTCATTGGTTATTTCTTGATAATAGTTTAGAATTTTTCTATTATATTAGGATCCTGACGAGGAAACGTGTTTATTTAGCACTAACAGTGATTTATGTGTAGTAGTTTAGTAGAAATATTTATGAAATATTGAATAGAATCGCTGAAAGTAGCCTATATATAATATGAAGTCATGTTTAAATAAAGAGAAAAGGTTGTTGAAGAACTAATGTGAAATGGTGCCTGCTAAATAAAGGGAGAAAAAATGGTTGAGACAAGGCTTTATTTGCATTTTCATATCGAATTAGAAGGTTATGCGAAGCATAAATCAATATATTATTTTCATTAAGCAAGCATGGTCTTTCTGATAAAATATTTTAACATCTGAATTTGATCGAATGATTTTTCTGTGGTTACCTACTCTCTTCTCACGTCGCAACGAATTATAATTGAAATATTGGAGTACGATCAAAATTTCGTGTGTGGGAGTTATATGCACGGCATGTTGGCGCAAGTATCCGTTATTTCTTATTTCGTCTTGAAGTAAAGAGCTTTTGAATAGAAAGGTGGTTATCCCAGATTTCATCGACCAGTTTGCTTGGAATAAATAAGGCGAATCCTATTAATGCACAGTATAGTCTATTGGCTTTATTATAAATTTCATACTGCCTCGAAACTTATTGAGAATAAGTTTTCAAAATTGTAGTATTTCGTAGGTAAATGGATTTAAACTGAGTAGTTTCTTGGGTTCAGGTGCGTAGGCAGAAATTTATTTCCGAATGGGCCCCAACTTCTTGTCAAGAATTTATCGCTTTTCACTTTGAAGTTGTGTATTTAAAATATTTTATATTTATTCATATGTTTAAATCATGTTATTAATAAGTAAAAACTACATGTTAAAACTATTTTATACTGATACAGTACATCATTATAATTCATAAAAATTTCAATAACCCTGAGCTCCCCTGACTACGCGCCTGCTTGTCCTCCATTCCGTTTCTTTTCTATGTTTAGGTTTGTAAATAAGTTGTATCTTGCCCAGAGGTGTAGCAAGAGAAAGAGATTCGAAGCATAGAGACCCCACACCCTAACCCGAGAATTAATGAAAAAATGATTACAAAAAAAGTGTACTTCCAAACTTTCATCTAACTGACAATAGGTCATATTATGTCAAAAGTTTTAGAAGAGTATTTGAAGCGCTAAGACTAGAGTGCCACCGCCTCTCCACGTATTATTTTGCGTGAGCTAGTTTTTTTTACCACGTCTGTAAGGTTTTCGTTCACGTATTTAGCCAATTCTCTATTTTATTCCAGTCCTTCACCTACTGAAATATAAATTTTAAAAACCTGGCGCGAATAACTTGTTTTCCCGAGGGGTAGATTCCGAAATTCTCCCAGTGATCTGGACGGTGGAGGAGGTGCGGTCGGAGTGTTGAGATGGATCAATGGACTGCGGCGCGTGCGGGTCACGTCCGTCAGCTGTATGCTGCTGGTGGTGTGGAGGGGGAAGGGGAAGAAGAGAGGGGTCGTTGCACGTGGCCTGCTGAGTACTCGCTGCAGTTGGGCTAAAGACACACTTGCGTTTTCTCCGCTCCGCTTGTGCAAAGACACACCTAGCGGAGCGTTAGCGGACAGGAGTAGGGGAATGTGAGTAGGGGTGGAAGGAACAAGGTCACTTCAGGACGAAAACAGACATATTTCGCGCAGGTCTTGTATTGTAACTGCCCGCTAACTACACAACTCTTTTATTGTAAAACACTTAGCTATATGTTATGAAAATGTTTAAAGTAATATTTATTTTTTAAATAATAGAATAGACCTACTATACACAGATGCCAATATAACAGTAATAGTGAAATATACTTACATAAGAAATAAATAAATTAGTAGGATTTTTTACGGATTATTACTATATATATATATATA
>NNCF01127388.1:866735-904670 GCA_002313205.1 Laupala kohalensis
CCCCCCCCGTAATCCTCTTATGATAACGAAACTTACGAAAATAAATAGATGAATTTTTCACTCCTACAATTTCTACGCCTATCATTCTTATGTTTTGTATAATTGACAATGAGATACTTCTGCATGAAAAAATAAATATAAATATTTAATAATGCACACAACTTGTATCACACGAGAATAAGCTTAAATTTCTCCTCTTACTGACAGGTAACTAGTATTACTAACAACTTATTAACAATTGATCGATAATTACTGACAATAATTTATCCTTGTAGGGCCTTTTCTTTTTAGATGAAAACAACTTGAAAAGTAAGTTATGTTTGCGGTGAAAACTTTACATCTTTTAAAGTATGATTTGAGCAATTGTACTAATCCATTATAATTTAATCTAGTATGAAGTTACCCCCTCCCCGCGCCTCACCACTCTCGTCTGGGATCGGTTACAGTTCCATATATTGCTAGTCAAGTGCTTCGCCGGTTTACAGAACATGCTCTAATATCTGCATTTCTTATTGATTTTGATTTTACGAAGCGGTCTTAATCTTTCAAGAGACATCGTGTAAACAGCTTCCCTCTGATACAAATACTTGTACGAATTATTCTGACACAGGAAGACCTATTCTGCGGAGATTTATCAATCTTGTGACAGGAAATCTATGGAGTTTCCGCACATCAGTCTAATCAAAGAACAAATTTGAGCGTTCAACCTTTACTCCCTTGATTCCGAGAACACTGTGTTCTTTCAATATACACCAATATGTTTTCACTTGCAAAGTGTGCAGCGGAGGATGACGTGAGTTCTTACGAACAATGTCAATTAAACGAATGGTGTAATCGTATTATGTTATGAATCATTTCAGAATGATATCAGGTAGAAAAGAGCATGTGGAGGATTCATATCAATGAAACCTCTTGAGTATATGAGACAGTCTTTCCCCTGTAGTAGAGCACTGCTACAATGAACTAATTGTGAGACACGGCCAATGCGTTTAATAGATGAGGATAGACACGGTGCACCGATATGACTAATCAATGTGACGGTGTATGCAATCAACCGCAGTTCAACGTGACATTAAAGTGCACATGCCTATGTAATAATACTGACTATTAGTGTGTGTGTCACTACGAAAATCAGAGTAGATATCTGGTTCTGAGATGTTGTTTTCAATTTATTGTTAAAAAATAGCGTATGACCCCAAAGTGGACCCATGGGTAACTGTTTGACTTTTACTGAAGTTTCTCTATCAAAAAATATTAGCGTAATTGTCCTGAATAACTGACTTATTACCTCACTCATTCATGGGTCATATATTGCCGAAGAAAAAACTATTAGTTTTCAATTTGAAATTTTGATGAAATGTACGAAGATTCTTCGGAATTCTCGTTTTAGAGGGATGAATTTGATGTTTCGTTATCTTCACTACATTTTACGAATTCAGATGTTATCTCGTTTTTTCTTAGTGAATATTAATTGTTAATTCAAATATCTAAAAGCAGGGTTTTGCGGTGATAACTACGACCAGACGAAAATGGCCGTAGATGAGTCGGGAATCGAACCCGGGACTTCATCTGGCCGAAGTTTACATATCTCCTCCACTTATCGGTGTACAGAAGAAAAATATGCAGACTTTTGGTTTTTTTATCATTCAACTTTAATGGATGCAAAGGGGATAGAAATGTTTTGACGTTTTTTTCGTTTGCTCTAGGTACATGGTATATTATTTTCGCCATTTCTCGCCCATTCATCTACGCAGAGAGACTTATGAAGTATAGGAACTTGCAATTTTGATGGGATATTGAACGTGTATTTTAAAGGTTTGTAAAGAAAAGTCAATTTCGAATTTAAAGGTGTTCTTTGATTGAATTATGTTTTTCTTTATCTTACGAATTATTTGAGATATCACGGTTTTTATGTAAACGTGCTATTTTCGTCTGCAGTAAATTATAATGAACTGTTAACCGTATCAAAACAACAAAACGTGCGCGCGAAACCTGGTAAGATTGACTAGTACTTAGTGAACTTTTCTGTCAAACATTTGTTAAAGATTGTTGTTTACTATGGACAAAAATGCAAGACTATTTAAGTTCAGTGCTAATAATTAAATGTTATTTAAAATAAGATTGGTTAAAAGTAGGAGATTTCACCCTACATAATGAACCCAGAAATGATGCAAAAATCTAGAAGAGTTTCGAGTTTCTTATTACATTGGGATAAAACAAATTTCTCACCTTGGCTGCTCACAACATCTGTAGTAACACAGCGATGCACATGAATGGTAGCAAGCACCAGGTGCTGCGGTTTCTCAAACACAGTGCTAAACTCATTCTTTTCTTTTTAACGGCAAGACACGATCGCTAGGTCCGTGCGAAGCAGTCTACAAGACCGTACTAAAACTAAAATCTTCGTGACCCAGACCTTTCTAAAACAGAAAACAAAACAATTATTCGGGAATTGCCAATTGCCATCGAAGAGTCTAGCTTTGCGATTCTCTCGCGCTTCTCACAATCTGCATACACCAGAGCTTCTCAAACCTTTTGCATTACCAGATCTCTTTTTGTCAAAATGTAATTAAGAAATCAGTAAATATAATTCCATGAAACGTCGGAGAACTTCTAATAGTCTGAGAAATGCTAGTGTATGAATTGAATGAGCAAAAGGCTTCTATTGGACGTATAGATAAGTAATGCAGGGCGATAGGTAATGTCGTTAATTTTTTTGTCAAAGCAGGATGGTTTTATTCGGGATTTCAATACACTATATTGTTTACCAATTCTATGGCTATAAAACTGTTTTTCAACGTAACGCCCGTTCAATTCTGTAGCCTTAAGACACCTAAATGTGAGAGTTTGTGTACTTTACTGGTCTGTGTTTGAGCCACGTTCTTGCTGCATCAATAATTTCCCCATTGTTGTAGTGCTTCCCGTAGAATCCATCTTTCAGTGGGCCAAAGAGATTGTAATCGTAAGGTGCGAGTTCCGGGTTATAAGGTGGGTCAGGAAATTCCACCGAAGGTTAGTGATCTCTCGGGTACGCAGACTTGTGTGGCCTTGCTTTGTCGTGGAGAAGAAGTGAGTTCGCATTTTTGTACAAAAACACCTTGGAATTTTTTCTTCAATTTCCTAAGAGAATTCGGGGTTGATCGTTTGACCATGAAGGAATAATCCCTTCAGAATCCCAGAAGACTGTAGTCATGACTTTATGAACTGTGGGTACGTTTTTGAACTTCTTTGGGGGAAACTTGTGCTGCCACTCCCTGGATTGCTTCTTAAGTTGAATTATTTGCCTATATAAATTCTATTTAGATGTATTAACTGTAGGCTTAGAATTTTTATTGAATTTTCTGTATTTACAAAATCAAAAGTTTTATTTGTAACCAGTTTTAATTTGTTTTTAATTTCAAAATTTTAAATACGAAGAAAAATACTAGTAAAGTTAAATACGTTTCAAGTTTGATTTCTTTCATCTTTTAAGATGTCTTTTTCCATACAATTTAGATTTGAGATAAAACGAAAGGCAATAAAACATAATAACTGTGCAAGATAAGGCGTGCTACTTGCTACATGAAGGCACAGAATTTCCTTAATAATTAGGAGTACGTTACTGCAGGTTTGGGCACCATAAACGTATTGGGACACCATTTTAACATTTTTTAAACGTTTTATTGAAGTATATTTTATCTTTAAGAATAATTATACATTTTGAGTTACTAAGAAAATGACCTTACTTTTTGCCCAAAAAGAACATTAATTTATATTGATATATTTTATATGCAACATATAAATACGAACCGAGACTCAACCCCACCGATTGAAATAGGTCGGTTCGGTTGGAAACCCGTTCGAACCGATTCGATTGCTACACTTTTAGATGGATTTAGTTTGATTGCCATTTACCGGCCCACGACGATAATTGGTTGAGATGGCGATAATAAGTAGATACTACTACAAGTATGAAATATGAACGACCGATTCATTTATTCAGAATTGATATGCGCAGATATTTGAACGGACTGAATGATCTTAATTAATCTGCATCTCTAATTCTAATCAATTAAATAAATTAATTTTAGAATATGATGTTTTGGTATCTGTGATACGCAAAAAGGACGTTTCAGACAAAGTCTTCCGTTCGAACAATCACAAATTTTTATGATTACAATATTTCCTATGTACTACGTCGCTACAATAGTGATGTAGTGGAAGCTTCGATTCTCCCGTCGTACTGCTTAGTGGAAGAGCTCGGATTTGACATTTTTAACTGGATGGATTCATCAGCTGGGTTTTCCTCACTCATACTAGACTAATGTCGGTTCAGTACCAAGTACCCCAACAACGCAATAAACATACAATTTCCTTATGCGTTTCACTTCAGATAATAAACGTGTATTATTTATCAAATAAACGTTTCAGAACCATTTATTTGAAGCATAATGTTTGCTTCAAACGGACCGATTTTGTCATTAGTCAATTAACTAAGGCAATTTTTTGGATTTGTTACTAATAAATAAATATAAATAAATTTTATTGTCAAAAAAGCAGTACAAACTGCGTATGACCACGTGGAGGACAATAAACTAATTTACTCTCCGGAAGCAAGCAAGGGACCATCCCATCAATTCCGATCAAGGGCCAGAAGGCAGAGGCGGTTACAAATCACAATATTATTACACTCGAATTTTTTTTCCAGGTATTTCAACTGTTTACTTAGGTGTCATATTTCCTTGAATTGGGGAAGTGTTGCAGAGTGGTTTTAATGACGCTATTCGTTAAAGGTTAATTAGTATAAAAAATAAAATGATGTAAATCTTGTAGTACATATTTCGATTTGTGATCTTGCTGCATTCAGCAAGTCCGAGAACTTCTTTACTTGGGGTCGTTCCTTTTTTTGAGTTCGATCAATACAATACTGGCGGAACTTGCATCACCATGATTGTAAACGTCTGATGGCGGGAACTTTTACATGATAATGGAGGTTATTTGTTGTCCTTCGTCTGTTGTACTCCTAACAAGCGGTTTGTCAGCTCGGCAATTAAGTTTGATGGTCGATCAATTGCCTGAGTTCATTCTTGGAGATGGACTGCCCTTGAACTCAATACATCAGTTCGCTGCAGAACAGATTTCTTCACAAAGTACTACCATTTTCCTGAGTAAAGTGTTGAAGCTGTCTTAGAACGTAATAATAGAAAAGAAGCAATCTCCACTATGTTGAAGAATTGGTCGCTGGATGTATTTTCAGAATTTTCACTTATTTCTGAAACTGTGCTTTGTGGTTTGTGCTGTAACAAAATATTTACAATTCAATAAAAATACAACACAAAAAGTTTACTACAACTAACATCTAGATCAAAATATTTGGATTTGTTGAATTATGATAGCAAGCAATGTAGCATTTTGCGTATACTTATTATGTTTTCCTAAGTACGAATCGAAACAAACTCGGCAGAAAAATTCAATTGTTCCCCATTGCTCCGTTAATGACAACGAAAGTCTTCTCGGACAGACATGGTCATTCTTACTCGTTCTGTAGAATCATTGGTGGATGTTAAACAGAGACGTATTGCTCGTAACGTTGACGTTTATTGCTTTTCTGAAACACCGAGGGAGCTATACGTTATGGAACATGGGGAAAGTCGGTGACATTTTTTCTCTAGGAGCTACCAAATCACTAAATTACTGAGATACAGACCAAATTTCTGACGGAGTCTCGGTCACCCAGATTTTTATTGATAAAAGTAAATATGTATGCGTTATTCATTATATAAAGATTTAAAAATTACTCATTAACATTGTTGTACTCATTATACGAGTAGAAATTACGCTGCAAAATTTTTGTGGAATAATTAACATTGATTTGAAAGGAATGTATTTCACTAAATTCAATAAATTCGTTAACTTTGTAGAAGCAATGATGCAGGACACATTAAATCGTGAATTTGAAGAGATTCATCCTAGTGCTATCTTTTGTTTGCTCTTCGGAGATATCTCCAGTATTGCGCGATCTATTTTGGTCACGCAATAATCAAAACGCAAGAATCGTGAATATTATCTTATTGGGAGTCTTAGGTGTTGAAAAGAAAGTGTTGACTGCAAATACAGTAGTCTGATGGACTGAATACCAATTTGTGTTGAATTTTGGCAGCAATCATGACCATACTTTCTCTTTCTGTGTCTTCTTGTGGCATACAAAATATGTAGCTACCAACCAGATGTGCACAATGTAATACAAAATTATCATAAGAACATTTATTGATTATTTTAGCGTAGCTGGGATAGGTACATTTTTTATGCACGTCGAGGTTATTTTAGTTTCAGAAAAGTTATTAATTAGGTACAAAATTTCAGTACGAAATTGCTGTACATATGCCAGTCCTTAAATGAATAATTAAGAATCGTGTCTCATAAAATTGAGGACTCCAACTATACTCTGAAAACGTTTCCGAGTTTTATTTGGTGTAACATTAAGTAAATTACGAACTACTTATGCGTGTGTAGTATTTGTTACTTAACAGATTGATCAAAGAAACAGCTTTCAAAATAAAAATTGTCTCCCATGACGTATTTAAATATTATAATAAAAAAATTACTCCCAGGACAGAGAACTAATAAAATAATGTACTGAGTGAATGGGATTTTCTTTGGAGGGACGAAGAACTCAAGTCTCCGGGGCGTTGGGGAAAATGGAAATATCTTTGGAAAGTTTGGAATAATTGATGCACATTTAGGATCATTTACGTTTCAGTAAGAATACGCACCAAACATTTTTTTTTTACAAAACGGAATAACGTTTTAATTGTTCACTATTTGGTGGGAGAACTTCATTCCGAAATTGATATTTTTCCCAAATTTTTATTATGTTGAAGTCATGCGTTTATGTTAGTACACAGTTTGTTAGCGTTAATGTTCGTTTAGTTAAAATAAGGAATAATTTTATAAGGAAAGATCTTCTGAACCAGACTCAGCTTTTTAAACAGAGTTTTACATGAAACGTTGTATATCTGACCATATTTTGAGTCACGATGGTGTTTTCAAATTCAAACTAGAAACATTACTTGAAAATTATGACATACACCAAGTCTTTTTTCTCTCTTCATTCGTCCAAGAACATTTCACCTGACCTGAAGAGTCTAGGTTTGTCAAGACAGTTGGGCTGGTGGATTACCTCAGGAATGAACCTGTCTCCTTCAGGGGTACATGTTAGGGTAAACATTTAGTGGTTTTTTCTACACCTTTATCAAACATTTTTACCGACCCAGTCGATTTTGCGGAACTAGGCACGGTCGAATTTAGAAATGTACGTAGTGTGTGCTGAATTACAGATTTTTTATCGTAACCATGTTTAAGGTTTAAATTAGTGCACCATCGAAGTTAGTTAAACTGTAGTAACTGCGTTACTTGTGATGCAGTTATTAAAGCTGTTTCATGAATGTTCGATCACGACTTCACGAACTGATATAACGGAGCATAAAACTTCGTGCAATATCCTGTTTTCTTATTTGAATTGCAGTGTTTGATTTTTCCTTTTCTGCTTGTACCTGAATTAGTCTGGTTCTTAAATTAAATGGTAATTGTTTAATTTTCTCTGTGAAAAACAATGTCGGGAGATTATAGTTTTTATCTGTCAACATGTGTAAGAATCAACAATCATGGAAATATCTTCACCTAACACAAACGATGACTGGAATGGAAATATTTCACTTTTCTCGAAGTGTAACTCAATGCACCGTCCCATACTGAACACTTGCTAACAACACTGAATGTAGAGTTGGCGCATAAAGTTGGCGGAGCAGATGAGAAAGCCATTACTATCTTTCTTCGAATATAATCTCTCTGTCTGATTTGACTAAAAACATCTCCCTTTCCACATGTTAGCAAGTCAGCTGACCTACCCACCTGAGGAGCCGTGAAACTCGACAGCTGTCTCGGCATCTTTTCGATTGCTGCCGCGGCTACAGGCTTCTTGATGACATACTGCCAACCCATCCTCTGGATGGAGAGACGAGACAGAGAAAAATAAACTGAAGTTCAAAAGGAAAATAGCATTCTTTGATGTGAGCGTAAAACAACCCTGATTAAATAGACAGAAAAATGGCGAAGTTCGGAAAAAATTCCTATAGATGAAATTTGTTATACACCTTCGTCACCATTTCAATAGAAATATCAAAAGACTCCATCGGTACCACGTGTGATAAAAATTTAATTCAAGTTCAGAGGTCCCATAAAACAGTTTTTCGTAAATATTTCTTCAGCGATACGTAAACATTCTTACCGTAAAAATAATTACTATAAATGTTATAGATTATAAAATTGCATACAAGAAGGTTCTTACATGTGAACTTAGATGCCAGTTCGATCCTGATACTGACTGAAAATCTCAATGATGTTTATTTACGAGTACAGTTTTATTAATTATTATTATTATCACTAAACTATACGTCTCGTATCAGTAGGCATTTTTTAACCTCATACTAGGTTCGTTGGTCATGTGGTGGATCTTGAGTCAGTTAGTGATGAGTATATCTCATCTGTGTTAACGTCCTGCTAATGGACCTTCATGGACCTCTACCAAGGGAATAGGTCATAAAGTGGAAAGTTAAGAAGTCTCAGTTGCTACTTAATTTAATCTTTCGCTTGAATGGGTAGAAAAGGGAATAGGGGTATGAAACTAGAGACAGTACTGCACGGTCAGTACAGGTCCTTTGCTTAGTCCCCTCCCACGGTAGGGAAATGTTCAATGATCCAATTGTCAATGCAACTACACGGGAATTGTATATATAAAGAAAGAAATTAAAACTCAGTACATTTAATAAAAATGCAAATTATAAAAACGTGTCTTATAAACCCGTCCCCCCGACCTATGTTGCTTGTACCCATAACTTTAACTAATGATTTTTAAGGTTTCAAACTTTCTCTTGAATTATTTCAATGCAAATACAAAATCATTTAGGTTCTTAAGTCAATAGACCTCTGCTGCTCTTACAGCAATGTGGGTACTTGTCCTCACACTTTGCATTGGTGCATACGAATCCGTGTCATCCGGGGAATACTCTGCTCTCTATTACCACCTGCTGCGGAAAAAACCGCTGCCGCTACACAGCGTGTCTTTGTGTCAAACTGTCTGTGACTGATTACGGAGCCATTCTCTGTGACCTTGCTCATTGTGGCCTCTGTGAATGTATTGGCGTAGACACTGAAGATAACGTAGTTTTTATGTTATTGTTACTGGTTTCACTGCTTATGTATAATGGCAGTGAATTAGAGACCAAATTGATAATTGTTGTGTTGAAAATGTTTTTAATCAACCGGTCATTGCCGGGTTGAAAAAAAACCTTGTAGAATTTGAATTTTAAAAATTATTGTGAAGGTAACCTGTAATTGATATAAAATCCTATTTTATGAGAGTACTGCTATCTGTAAAATATACAACATACTCTAAAATTGTACAAAAAGTCGAAGATTATTTCTTTATTGTTGTTAAAGGGACTTTCTTTACAATGAACTTTCGATACATGAACCGATTCGAATGGAAGATCATCATTGAAAAAACTGCGTGGAGCGGATTGGGAGGGGTGAGAGGAGGGGAGTTATAGTAAGGATATCGACCGGTTAGTCGGGTTCAGACACCTTGGGTCAAGTTTAGAACGACATTTTCTGGAACGGTATCGTTCCACGTAATTAATGGAAAAGCAATCACTCACACGATTACGTTCTTTTTTTATCCGTGAGTATTCCATAAATCAGTTTGACCAGTATGGGAATGTAATTATATTTATTCAAATTATAATGAATGTTCTACTGGGATATCTGTAAAATATTCAAACGGGCCATGATTTTATTTATCCAAAGGAATTAATAATAGTAACATACAGTATTTAAGCGAGGTATTGATTGTTGGCTGGTATATGTTAGTTTAAAAAAAAGTTTTACGTCACTTAAATATGTGTCGGGGACATTTTTAATGACAGCGTCCTTCGCAAATTCTTTGTAAGAACTGAACAAAGCGAAATAACTCTTGATTCTCACGAGTTCTGGCAGTATGCTGTTTTTTTAATGCAACCAGTCCACGAATAAAAACAAAATTGGTACGTTACGACTCACATCTTTAAGTTGCGAAGGTCCTTTTTTTTTCAAGGTAATTTCCTATCGTGGTTCCCCCCTCCTCCTCACATTGTGATAACATAACTGCTTGTTACGCAGCATACTGGTTCCGATTCTCGTTCTCGTTTGGAGAAAATGTGATTCGGTGGACGCAATAAGTAGTATCATGCGTGAAATGAGTGACGCTATGCAGCTTTAATTATAATGATGATTATTATAATCTTTATTTCCCCACATTTAGATTATTTGGTAGCAAGAAATAAAAATTTAATGAAAGGTAATGTAATGAAGAGAAATAATTTAAACGATATCGAAGAATTGGACTTTTGTTTCGGCATACTCTTCCGTCGGTTCACAACAAATTAAAGAATTTTTTCTATTTCTTGAGCTCAATGTACTGATCATTGGAGAAATAAAACTTAATAATTTTAATTGAATTGGACTATGTTTTTGAAAATTATGATTCGTCCTGGATTGGTAGAGACTGCTAGAGACCATATATAACCTACAGTTCACTTGTTATACCATCTAAGGATTGTCAGTGGTTAGGGAGGGTAAAATTTTTTTTTGAAACAATCAATACATTTATTGATAAAAATTGTTTAGACGAGTAAAGAAGTAATATATTTCCACGTGAAGCTCTCGAGTTTTGTGTGGTGGTAGTTCTACTACTTATGAACTTTTTAATACATTAATTTTAATATTGAACTAGAAAATTGAATTTAATGCCATAAAATAGAACAAAGTCTTAAATTAATGGAACAATTGTTCATCTCGGTTACTTTATTCTTCTTTTAATTTACAAACAGAATTTTTAGAAGTAGTTTTTGTCGTAAAGCGGGCAGCGCGTCGCTCGCGACGCGTCGAACTGCACACGACAGCGATCTTGGCAGAGGGTATACTGAAGTTACCGTAAGTGAGTACACCAAAAATACCAAGATGGCTGACTCCAGGCGGACTCGAGTGGTGTTTCAGGGCAGCCACCACCAATATTTTAGAACAAAAACCCGACACTCGCTTTGACTTGACTACATAATATCGAACAAAACACGCACAAAATCTGTGCAATTTTGGTCCGATAAATTAAAAAAAAAATTGAGCTCTTAACAAAAGATGAACTCACAATTTTGAATAACATAATATTACTAATTTTAATTGGAATCAATTTTTTATTTTTTCATAAACAATACACCATAGTATTAAATGAATTTTTGATACTACATGGAAAATATGTCTGACAATGTAATGGTAAGAAAATATTAAGCACCCTAGATAGAAATCAAATTCAAAGCACTTTATGAAGTACAAAAGGATAAAGAATAAAAAGTGTGTAAATCAAATTATACAATAAATACTATATTTATTAAATTTATTTACTATAAATACAAAGAAAAGAAGGGGGAACCCATTTACATTTAATGCTAGGAAGCAAAACTAGGGACCATCCCGGTGTGACACCTTAAGCGATTGAATAAAACCTAGCAAAACCCCAATCAGGATGGCGGCTTATTGCCGAACAAGAATAAAATTTACAAATTATAAAATAACATAACTCAAATTACTACAACAGAGACCTACTGAAATACAATATAGATAATGGAACCTAAACCTAATTAGGCTTAGCCGATTACTGTATAACTAACAACAAGAGTTTGCTGGACAACGGGCATACAGCGTACCCTAATCCAATTCTCCTTTCTAGCTTGAGACATGAGGATGCTCGGCTATGATTCCTAGACGCCTTCCATCCTTTATAGCTTGGGGTCTTGTGGATGCTCAGCTTTGATCCCTACTCCCCTCAAAGAGATCCTTTCTTACGCTACGCTTTATGCACGTTCGCCAAATAAAGATGGTCAGCCGAGAACTACAGCCCTCTCTGCATACCTGCCACGGTCGCTGCCGCTTCATGCGCTCACTGATGTAAGTTTAATAACAGGAATAAACTGAATAATTGCCATGACTGGATGGTTCGACTAGTTGAGACTCCCTCTCTCCTCGTCCCTGGGCCTTTACGTTAGGTTTAGAAAAAATTGTGAAAAATTAGATTTTTCTTTTCAGTATTATTTTTAATAGTATTTGTTTTACTTGTTAATAAAGCTATTACGAGTTTGTCATTCAAAGACTAACTAGGTAAATACAAGAGAAATCATTATTTTGTAATGATAAAAATCATTATTTTTCTTCTATATTAATGAATCAAGGCCATAACGATAAATATTCCATAACTCAACTCTACTTTGAAGCCCAATGCTTCATTGTAATTTTGCTCAGCCATTTTTTGTATTATTGCAAATACATGAAAACTTTTAGTTTTGAGATACATGAATTCTCTAAACTTTTGACGTTATATCACTCGCAGGCAAACAAGTCGTTGCTTAATCACGTAATGTCTCAATACATACAAAATACCATTTTTGTTCACAAATTGATCATGTGACTCCCGAGGCTAAATAGACTTCATCTTGTTTCGAATGTTCACCACTTGATTCCGTCATTAGAAACCTCGTTCTTTTATTTTCACATAAAATGTTGTCAATTCTTTTTTTTCGTTTGCATTAATACTCTGATCTTCATTCTACACCCTGATTCCACATATATCACAGGGCATGGAAATTTCATCGATTATTTATTCTAAAACCATTGAGCCATTTCCTGTTCTTTATTACATTCAGTATGTACAAGTAATCTAAAGATTTCTCTCACTTATTGTGGCTCTTCATGTTAGGTACTATATTGGAGCAACAGGGCAGTTGGAATCCCGACTCGTCCCCGAACGTCGTCGTCAATGTGTGCGGGTGGGGAGGGGCAAGGAAGGAGATGCTAAATATACCTCTGTACGACATCTCTGCCGCGAATGAGAACTCAAGCGTCAGTTGGGCAATGGGGGCGGTGGGAAGGTTCTCGCGCAGACGTCCTTATCGATAGGTGAGGTTGTGCAAAGCAAAAATTACACCTATGAGAAAGTTACTTCTCACTTTCTCTTATAAGTGCGAGTATTGTGATCGTTTAAAAACTTAGAATTTTTGAAGATTTAAAAATATCGAACCCAAACCGCAAACGTGTAAAAGCATTTTAATAGATTGACCAATTTATATTAAATACGAGGGAACATTTTTTATTTTAAAGCAGTATTCAAAACTATCCATCCAGAAAGCGCATTAATTGCTTTATTATTGACTTTTGGAATAAAAAGAAGAGTTGCTGAACATGTTTAAAAAGATTTGGGTTAATTACGAAAATCACCCTTTTTATAAGATAAAGTAGTGGAGATCCCGTGACTCGACTAGCGTTAGGTTTTGAATTCTGTTCGTAATAGTTATTGAACCCCTATTGATTCTTAATATGAATGAATATGGTTGATATATGGAATGTTTATAATTTACAATTGTGAATCAAACTACGCATGATAAACAAAACAAAGAACTTGGACTGGAAAATGAAGAAAGACATTTGGCAATGTGTTCGCCAAGAATCTGCTCGTACTTCTCAGATCGTACTACTCTAAATGTTGTTTTCAAAACACTGCTGAAAACTACCAGACAGTATAAATTTTATTCTTAAATAATGTCGCACTCAGAAGAATACCTTGATTACATCATATTTGAATTGATACGTTTAAAACTATTTACTCAGCTTGCAGCAAGTGTTAAATAAAATCATGTTTTGAATAATGGGTCAGTGATGAATTACAGTCACGCGCGTTGTTGCCGATGCCGTATTCAGTCGACAGACAGGACTCCCCAGCTGACCAAGTTATACTAGTGGTGGAGTGATACGCCTAGCAGTGTTAAAACAAACTCATTACAATTTGCAAGAAGCTAGAAATTATTAAATATTCTCACGAACAACATTGATTATTCTCTGAATAAGAATTGTTTTTGGCAGTCTTCGTTTCTTAGCATATTTGACGAATCGGCAAAAACCGTAAAAAATCACGTATTTTTCAATCATTTCTGATTCTAAAAAATTAATATTCATTTATAAAGGCAATTTTTTTCACTTGTGTATATGCAGAAGAAAATGAGATATCCAATGGTGTTAATTGTTTTTTCTACGATATTTTTTATGCTCTCCACAGCTATTGTAAGTCAGGGGCTATAATAAAAAAATCCTATAGTAGACTACAAACATTCACCATCATGTCTCAAACCAGATGTCGCAGAACAGCAATGAATTTACAATGTTTTCGGATTAGCGCGAGTGCCTGGAATGCCCGCCATTTTCGACCTACAGCAATGGGACATTCTCGAGGTATATTAAACTTGAACTGTGTATCTATGTTATTAGATAAATTCAGTTTCAGTGTGTGCATTCACTTCACTGACGGATTTTGTAGCTGTAGTCGGGCACTGGACTTGTAAATACGGAATACGGGTCCGGGACTTGTAAATACGATACGGAAGAATCAATAATATGTGCAGGTTTTACATTTGGGGTTTAACAGTGTTTTTTCCTGTAGAAAATGAGGAACATGTTGGAAAGGCAAGGCAGATTTCTTTATTTAATTATTTATGATGAGAGTATTCTATTTCTGGGCAAGAAGATGGGCGTGGAGGGGGATATGGAAGAGAGCTTTTGTTGAAGAGTTGGAGGCGTTGGTTTGATACATTTTTTTAAAGAAAAGGTTTCATTTTGTTGAAACAATAAACATGACAATTTGGGTGTTGTATTTGGATAATAAAAGAAATGGTAGGCAAAATTCTTTTCTTCAATAAATCAATGGACGAACGGCTTGGTATAATTTAACTGGGAGTGGTACTTTTTGAGAACTGGAGGATTATAAATGATTCTATGGCCACAGATAAATATAGTGTAAGAAAAAGATGGTGGCAACAATCCATAAGAATGTATTGTTGTCAGTTGTATTACATTACGTCTTTTTACGTTCGTACTATATGGATAACCGAGAGTGAGATGTGGATAGCGATGAAATTGATTTTTGAGAACTATTCCAAATTAAGGTTACAATGTGGTGAGTTTAATTAATAAAATAGTTTTTAAATATGTGTTGATCTAAGTCTGTATTTTTTGGAATTGAAGTATAATGTAAGTTTACATACGGAGGCTAAAATTTCCGTTTTATTTTTTATTTTAGGAAGTTTAACATTTTGCAGAATTTTGAGGAAATGGTACGAGTCATTTATTAGAAGAGGTGATATTCTTTCTACTATTGGTTGTGAGTAGAAATCGACAAAAGCGGAAACTAGTTGGGCTTTTTATATTGGTTCTATGTACAGTTCGGCGACCTACATATTTTTTGTGTAGTTTACAATCTTGTATAAAGAAGTGACCAATTTAGGAATTAGGAGGTGAAGGATCTTGCTATATAAGAAGAAAGAACTTTGGATTTTATAAACATTTGGAATTTTGTGTTGAATTCCTGTTGGTTAATCAGAAGAGGCATTTTTATTAATCTCAGTGTAAAGTTAACGGTGATCTTGACAGATAGACCTATGATGACATAGATGACCTCAGATAATCAGTATAATGGCAGAATATCAGTATAATGGGTGACAGATAAGTTAGTTCTGGAATCAATAATGTTTGAAACTGTAACTTAGTGAAACAGTTAATAGATAATTTTTACCGGGTGGTTAGCGGGAAGAGATAGATTCATAATAGGATTTTGGACGAAATTTCACGAACTCCATAATAAAGGTTACAGGTTGTTTTTCGTGGCAGGTGCGTTCCGAAAGATATGCCATTGAATGATGCAGGAAAGTTTTACAACATCTGTTTAGATCAGCGCTGTCGAACTTATCTTAGCCCGCTGGCCATTTTCTACACATTGTCCATCGATACACTGTCCATCCATGCACAGGATGAGGTTGGCAAAACGTTGCCCGATAAATGCAGTTAAAAGGTCGTATTTAATTTGCAACACGATAGTTTGATTCTTATCAGCTAATTTGTGTTATTTCAAGCTGGAAAAAATATTTAGTATATCTCTTTCTTTTAAAAATATATTTTTAATATTTAGTATTATAATTCAATATTTTCATATTGTAATGAATGACGGAGTCATTCTAAAAAAATATTCTATTTTCTCTCGCCGGACATGCCATGTCAAATATTCATTCTGACAGTATAGATTTATAGTACACAGTTGTTCCCCCCAACCTTTGACGAAAAATCGCGGACCGTATAGGAAAGTTTCGCGGGCCGCCAGTTGTTTAGCGCAGGTTTAGATAATTGGATTAGGAATGAGAGTGGTTCCTCAGCAAGGATGAAAATATATCAGAAAGGGACAATTGAAAAACGCAGAATGGCGTTGGGAGATGATTCAGGGAACCAGATAAATTATTTTTGGTTTCGGTTTTCTTTTAGGAAGTATCGGCAATACTCAAGTAGGTTGGGATAAGGGAGATTAATGAAGCTCGCAAGACAGTCCCAATCTGTTGGGTATGTACAGTCGGGATAAGACGTTTCCCATTTATAACGTTACACTTGTCGGTTCCTCGAGTATTTCTATGACAATCATATGTTAAATTTTTGTTTCAAACCTTCCTGTTTAATAAGTTTTTAATTTAATATTCTGAATTATTTAATAAATTTAATATTCTGAATTATTACCATGAACTCGAATAAAACTTATTGTGACACTGACTGATTGGCATAAATTATGAGGCACGTGCGGACGTCGTACCAAGTTCATTGAAGGTTTGCTTAAACAGAAACAATTGAGGAACTATGTATTTCCGTTACGTCCCAGAATTCGTCTCTTTCATTTTCGAAAACGACAAAATTATTTTATTTCGAAAATTCATCAAATTAGCAAAAAAAATAAAATCTGAGGAACTCCCTATATTAAGACACGATAAAAAAAAGTTCATACGAAAAATTATCAAAACGTAAAAATTGAAGAATGAAAATGTCGAAAATTTGTTTATTTTAATGCGCAAATTACTACCTTCTGCACGTCGCATAGCGTTATGGTCGTGAACCAATGATTCTTTTGTACAAAACTATTTATTTACTAGAATATATGTGTTACTTAATGTTTGTTTCCCGTAGTAGTTACATAAAAATTATTTTCTTTTCTTCATGCACACTTAATGATAATAAACTATAACAGAGATTGGTGGACTTTCTAGCCGCTTGTCCGTGTCCGAATTCCAGGCCCTGACAAAGTTTGCCGTGCTATACCTGACTCAATAAGCATTACGTCCGAGGGGCCAACTATCATATTACGGTACAGTCAGACGTGAAATCGCCAGTAACCGAAGATGAATATTATATTGTCTTGGTGTCGGCCATGCTTAATAGTAGATTGGCGAATTCGGGACTTACAAGCCATCAGAGTTGAAAAATTCTTCAAAAATAAGTTAATTATTTATTAATTGCTCATCCATCATAGATTAGCGAATACAAAACACGCAAACGAATCTTTAAATATCGATGACGTACAGTGGTCTGAAACGGCCAAAAAGAGCACATACTATAAATTAAATTCCGAATGATTTGCCTACTGCAAACATACTATGATTAAGAAGTGAAGTTATTCCTATTTTGGCAAAGTTTTACATGTAGAAAATAATCCGATTTTGACGATGAAATTTCCTTTCTTCAAGTTCTAAGATTCAACTGTTCATAACATTTGCGTCGATTAAAATTTTTCTTTTTAAAGAATTGTTATATTATAAGAATACTTTATAAAATTAGTTTCTGGTGTTACATGGTCAGTTTAATTTTTTGGCCGTCAAATATACACTAATTACGGTGATTCAACCATATCTTTTTCTAAAGTAAGATTCTTAATTCTAAAGTAAAAAAAATTCTTCACACAAGTATATATGTATTGTACAGTAAGAGTTTCTCTATCAGTCTTGAAAATATTAGAAACCGTAAATAGCATCTTTAAAATTGGCGAATCCTCCATTGGATCTGAACTGTCAACAGATAAAGACATACTTTACCGTTTTAAACAAATAATAAATTATTTACTATTTAATGTTGTTAATGGTTGATAATCTATTTGATGAGTTGATGTATTTTATGTAAGAGATAATATTGATAAAATGTGTTATAAAGCCATGATTTCTAACAGAAATTCTCCCCAGTTAGCCCCCGCCCCTTGACTGCGGTCTAGATCCGCCACTGTCCATATACATTTCATCATGAACGATGAACTTACTACCCGGCTTCCCAGGGGGTTGTGACATGCTATTCTCTTCTATAATGTAGGGCAGACAAAAATAGCGCCTTTACATACAGAAACAGCAATAATATCTTAACTATTTCGCGATTTTTTAGTAATTAATAGATCCGTTTTCTTCCTATGTTTTCTACGTTATAATTATTAACTCAAATGATTCTAAACTAATTCGAAAAAATAAATTGTTCATACACTTGCCTCCCCATGAAAGTGAAACGCTAATAACGTTAATGTCACACCATTTATTCCACTGCAAAAAGTAGATTATATATAGGAATTATATATTAACATTTTTTGCCGAAACTTTATGATAGCAAAGTTTTATAAATAATTTTTTAAAGCATAGTACCCTAAAAATGACACTTGTTTATTTATTTTTTATTTAAATGTATTTTTTACAAGAGGAGATGGTGTAACTAAGACATTCTATTTTTCACTGATGGTTTTTCTATTCATTGCCCATCCGAAGTCATTTTGAGTGTTGTCCTGTGGACGACAGCGGTATAATTTCTTTCTTGATGAAAGTTAAGAAGACCGACCAAGTTAATTTGGAATTATCATTTGGGATCTTGATTCAACTGACAATTATCTTTATTTCATCGCTAGATGGAAAATCGGTCGAGTTTCTTCCCAAAGCAAGTCGAAAATTCTTAGAAAAATGCTGTAGTTCGTCCATGACGGTTTCACGTATCAGTGTAAACATGATATTGTGTAGCGTTTCGTTAGTCTGTGGTAACCAAACGGGGCTGGAAGGGCGGAAGACATACAGCGGTGACTCATATCGTCTGGTTCACTTTAAGGTTTGCAAGAGGAAAATATGAGGAAAGTGTGTAGATCGGCCACAAACAAAGTCGACCATCGCGAACTTCAACAAAAACATTTTTTCTAGTTAATTACGCCAAAACATGAGGTTTATGCCCATTGATTCCACATTTTTTGTCATTTTTTACCATTGATTGAATCCAAGTCTGTTTTGACATACATCAAACCTATAAAGACTAATATTAATGAATTCTGAAAAACTATATAAATCGTGAAATATAATATCTCGATGTCATTGACTATATCTCTGTCAATTATGAAAAAAATGGATTAAATTTTTACCAATGCAAAATTCAATGCATTTGAGTATTTTTCAAATAATCGCGAAAATCCGTGATATTGTATTTTGGAAAATTAATTTTGAAAAAAGCATTTTCTGTTTTAGAACTCAAAAATAGTCTTCGTTTGACAAAAATAATATATTAATATGGTTGAAAACAATAGAATGGAGTCTAAACTGTCCGTATAAAACACTATAATTATCTTTGAGAGTACTTATTAAGCATTTTGCATTTGCTGTTCATATAGACTTGATTTATGTAACAAAAAAATTTATTACACAGCATTTTTGTTGAGGAACTCATAGCCTCTATGTAGCTAGCTTATACATAAATAAGACTTCTAGCAACTATAAACCTTCAAAATCATTTATTATTACAAAGCAGTCATTCTTTCAGTTCATTTTTTAACTTATTACCACCAGCAAAATAATTATTTTATTACACGAACTCGCAATATATTTTTGGAGATATTATCCTACCTAAATAATTATTGACGGGCAAATCATGAAATAAGCCAAGTAAGTAGGGGGACGAACAAAATTCATATACTGAAGAATGTACCATACACTGAACGCTTCCTACGTTTGACTAGCATACTTACCATTACATTTGTTAGATACTCTTTTATGTTGATGTTCCTTTCACTAGAACTAAATGATAATCCAGACCAATGATTCGGTCACATTGTAGATCGTTATTTATTGGTTAAAAGTTTGAAAAGTTTTTTCAAATTGACACCTCACAAACACGAATTTATAAGAGGATGCTCAATGCAATATATACTGATTCACACCAAAATAGGTGGGAAGGACGTTTTATTTTACGAGGAATTCGATAAGTGTAACTGGAAACTTCTTACTTGAGAGGAATAAGCGTTGACAACACAATGTGTGATGGACTAGTAAAGTCACGAAAAATGAAATAAAAATACAGCAGTGATTAAGGTATTAACAAACATGATACATTACATACAAATGATAATAATACAATTATTATATATAAAAAATACAATTTACACGCAACAAATAAAATGTAATAAAAATAAAAAGTAGAAATTTAAGGGAGGAGGAAATACCCACTGGGTAATCTGATTATCTATTACCTAGATTACGTTTCATCGCAACTTCGATGAGATTTCTAGCTCAACATTCCCACTTAATTCTTTCAGAGAATGCTTTATTATTGAACCCCCCACCCACGCCCCATCTCACACATTCTATTTGGATTTGATCTCTTGGAATGAACAAATATGTTAGTAACCTCTAATTTGTTTTCAATTAAATCTGTGAATTTTGATTACTCCATTAGAGAATCTCTTTTGAAACCTCTTACTGATACACTAATGAGAAATGCGTTAAGGAAAGCATGTCCCCGCTCATGTTAAGATCGTCCAGTCGTACTGATCTCTTGAGTTCGTGCAGTCAACATATACCTGCGTTTAACATCGCAGCTGCGGAAGATTCAACCACCTCGTCACTAATGGAATTAGGTAATTTTTCCCAAGTGAAAAACAAACCGCCACATCTCAAATATAAATTTGTATATTTTGAAAATAATTTAAATCAATTCCCTTGAATATATGGAGAATGGGTTGGTTTATAAAACCGCGTTTATGGGATGATTACTGAACATTGCATCCACGGTGAGGTTTACGTTACTCCCTATAAGATAGATCACTGGGTTTATGTAAATAATTGTAGTGTAGTGGTCGTGCGTTTCATTCATCACCGCGAATATTGAAGTGCGTCATTCGTATACGTTCTTATGTATTATTTTAAGTATATTGTTTACATTTCAATCCTGTCCTACCTAGATACGTTGGTATATTTTCTACATAAATAATACAAACATTACAATTCTTGTAACATTGTTTGATGCTCAGATTTCAGTAGCGTCTCATGCTACTAGTTTGAATCAGTATTTCGCTAGCAATCTAGCTCACCTAACGATGTCTCACATTAGAAGTGAAACGTAATGTTATTTTATTTTTATGTGGTTATTATAAAAGTTTTTTTTTTTTTAAAATTGTAATGTGTAGATTGTTTTCATTTGATTCAAAATTAAATTGTCTGAAAAAAAACTCGAATCGCTTGTCTATATTATCTAACAGCAGACATCAAACATCATGAATATATTTTTTAATTTTTAATAATTCTTTATGTAAAAGTATGAAACATGATCCTGCAGATCTTCATAATAAATTACGTTAGTGTCGAAGCTATGTGCGCTTTAATTCTTCCTTCTCTTGCAAGTGTTAACATTAATTTTGTAGGTTGATTTTGTTTTGTTTTTGGGGCAATAAATTTTATCTAGCATAGTTGTAAGGGAACATATTAAAGACTAGCTGAGTTCCCGCGGTTTCGCTCACGTATTTTTTGTGTTATGTCAGCAACTTACTTTCTCACATTTCCATTGATATCCAGTGAGAATGTTATCCAATAATGTTGGAGGTTTGATAGTTGCCTCATTTTCACTGATGCAATTCATAAAGTTTATAGAAAACACCGATTTCTCATTTCACTCCCTTGAGGGCGAATTTTCGTAAAGTCTTTTCTTAGCGGACATTTTCGATTATTTTTCGTGCCACACTCTTCCCAACCCCTACCTCCAGGGGTGTCCTGCACCTCATATGGTCAGAAGGGTACATAATGTCACCCGAAATATGATTAGTCTTCTCAGAATAAACAAAGACCATGGAATCGACCCTAATATTGGTCTTTTTACGTTATTTTCACGTTTTGCCCTTCCCACCCCCAGCTTTAAGCATACTGTGCCTCTTTGTGTTCTCAACTTAAACTTAATGACATTGGCAGTTTAAAATCTCATCAACCCTTAAATTATGGATCCTATGCAATTTTCATATTTCATATGTCAAAATTAGTTTTCAATAATTTTCGTCTATGTACTCATTTTCACCCCACCCCCCGCCAAGAGGTGCTTGTGATGTCTTCTTTCTCGAGGGCTAAATTTAGATTTGCACGATGTTGGATTTCTCTATCGACTCAGCATTGCTGAAAACTGATTTTTTTTGCTTTAGGGCTCGTCGAGCTTATTAGAGCCCTTAAAACTGAACTCGTCACTAATATTTATCATCGATAATTTATACACAGCGTCCCCTTCTCTAGGGGTGCAGGTTTTATACGGGCTGATTATGGACTTTGTTGTCATCGATAATGTCACTACTAATTTCTGCGACCTCGAAAACTACGATCTCAACACTGCTATCGGTCACTTTCGATTTATTTTACATTTCACTCCTTACCCCCAAAAACAAAGGGTTTGTGTTTCTTATAGGGGTGATCGTTTACTTATGTTGTAATGAGGGTATCACTTCACTTCAGCAGTCCCAAAAATGATTTATTCACCACCACTCTCGGTCGTTTTTTGATTTTTTTTACCTGCCTCTCATTCCTACCGCTAACCAAGGGGTGCTAGAGGTATTTTATCTCTAATGTGGACTGATTGTGAACTTAGAAAGCATTTGGAGGCGTCTTTATCCATCTCAACGACACCGAAAAATATGGTTTCGAATCTAATATCAGATTTTCCCATTATTTTTACATGTCACCCTTTTGCCACACCATCCCTAGGGGTGCCAGGGATGCTTTACCCCCACAGTGTTTGTTGTCCGATAGTCATCTACGTATCAAATTTGGTTGAAATTGCTCCAGGCAATCGAGAGTTATGGTCTGATACGTACTTAAAATATTCCAAACCCCATTTCACCGTGTTAGGGGTGGATTTTCGTAAATTCCTGTTTTAGCGAATGTCTGCACCCTAAAAGGAACCTACCTGCCAAATTTCAAGCTTGTAAGCTTAATAGTTTATGAGATTTCGTGATTAGTCAGTGAATTTCGAAAACTCAAATAGACAGTGCTTTTCTTAGTGTTTCGAAGGCCATGTGTGCAAATTTTCATAAAACTGTTTCTTATATTGAATGATTAAATTAAAACTTGGAAATTAAATAAGCAAAAAATCAAAAAGTAAAAATCGTGGGAGGGGGTGGTTTTTCGAAATCTCCAATAGACGGTGCTCTTACAAAGGTTTTGAAGCTCAAGTGTGAAAATTTTCAAGTTCGGATTAAAACTGGAATTGTTTAAAATACATACATACATTCACACACACATACGTCCCGAGACACTTTTCTTAATATACCATTACCAGAACGTTGTACTATGATTGTTTGTCGTGTTACATTTTTCAGTGAACCGAACGACGGGGTCGCTGAATCGAAATAGGAAATTAGTTTTGCGTAAAATTGAGTCTTTTCTTTTATAAATATTAAATCTGCCACTGCCCTTGGGCCCTTCATAGGAATTTATATTATGGTCATTTGCTTGTTTCCGGAGAAAAACTTAGTTTACTATCCACCACGTTATTAATTATGTTATGTTGAATGTAAATGGGAGACGGGACCGAGATTCGAACCCGGTACCTTGATCATGCATAACCAACTGCGCCACCCCTTTCGCCTCCCGGTATTCAACATGTGAGACCCACAGACCTCATAGGTGGTCTCATAGAGTAGACACTCCTCCAGTTGGTTTGAGCATGAGCGCGTTAAACTCGAAGTCCCGAGTTCGAATCTCGGTCCTGTCCCCATTTTCATTCAACATAACATAATTAATAACGTGGTGGATAGTCACGATAAGCTACGTGACGTCATTCGAAACCCAATATGGCGGACGCTGCTTTATTCCCTCACAACATTTCTTGTTGTTTAAAAATATTTTGACCAGCATAAAATCACTGAAAAAAAAGTTTATAATCACGATGCTCTACTTTTTGGTGCATTTTGATTTTAAAGGAACACAATTGTTTGTTTTTTTAATTTATGTTTCCCACTTGGGAATTTTGTCATTGTTTTCTTTATGAAAATATTAATTTTTAAGACACTCTTCCGTCTACTTAATTTGACAAACATTTTCAGTATATACCAATGTGTTTTCAAGAAAGATGATTTCAGCAAAAATTCGAAACCTATCGCTTGAGGAGTTTCGGGAAATCAGCGAGTAGCGATATAAAACAAAAATAGTGAAATGAACAGTGATAATAAATCGTCATGCACGTTATATTGAAGTTGTACCTTTACGTGTATTGTTTTAAATTTCGATATGTTTTTTTCATGTTATATCGAAGGAATGTTGTTCTGGTGATTCTGTATCGGCAATGAAGATAAACTCTATACCATTTAGTTATGATGGTCGTAACTGGAAAGAATGCGTTTAGTGAAGTTCATTCAGTAGCAATAACCTATCATTCATTTGGCCTTGTATTAACCGATGGCTTATCCACTTCCTTAACATATTCGTTAGACCTTTGGAAGTGAAATATTATGTACGTAGGTTTTCCTCAATGTGCATTGAAGACACAAGCGACGGTAGAGGATGGGATGGGGGGGTAGGGTGGAGGCGGACCGAGGAAGTAGATTGACTCGTAAAATACTTGAGTCCGAAATGTAAATCAGGGACAAATGAAAGGGTATCCTAAACAAAGTTCCGTGGGTTTTTTTTTCATGAAACTTTCTGTATCGATGGCGAGGCATACGGACAAACCTGCGAGAAATTCAAATTAATGCGGGCAAACCAGTCATATACGCTTCGCCAACATTTTCTAAGACATCGCGTAGTTCTGCGACATTTATCAGAATGTTTGCAGGCTAGGAATACTCATTCCAAGTATACACATACTGCAGCAATCAAACAAATGCCTCGGCAACGACCAGGTGAAAATTGTGACGAATCGGGACTCTAATCCGGAACCCAGGTTCGAGTTCCGGCCCGTCGCAATTTTCACCTGGTCGTTTACGATGCAAACACTCGTCCACGAGTAAGTACTAGGAAGTTGTGAGTGAAAAATCTAACAAATTTTAAGTATTGGAAGTTACATTCTCGTGCGCCGCCACAATATCAATATCTTAGAGTTTGGCTGCCGTAGCACAGAAGCCTTTTGCCCACATACGTTGAAGAGGGCGAAAAATGTATTTGTTTCCATCGCGTGGTTTCGATACTGATCTGCAAATGAGAAAATGGGAAATTAAAAATTCATGTTCACGTGAATAAAAAATGCTGTAATTTTATTTAAATCTTTTTTTTTTCATGAAGTATGTGAAGGAGCAAAGAAAAGCAAAGCATTGAAAATTAAACTTGGTTTGAAGAGTGTAAGTTCGGCTTGATTCTCATTAGTGTTTTCAAAGAGCCCATAAATCCCCTTGACTTGATCGAATATTTATTTTGGCTTTGCCGGCGTGGAAAGAAACTAATGTTTTGTTGACAAAAATTTTTGACGAACGAAGTTGTAAATATAACCGGGCATAAATATTATTATGTACAAAATCCAAAAGGGCAATGTTGTAGTTTCGACGAATTAGAGTATTGTACAAATCAAATTAATTACGAGTTAATTGAATGTATGACTACAGGCGGGCACTGAGTATTGCTGCTGGGTGAGTGTAACGTCCGAGCCAAGACATTCTAGCGATTTGTGAAATATTAATATTTCTTCGCATTTCACAAGCCGGATACTGTTAAGAAGATTACAGAAAGTGGCCGGTCGGCGCTAAAGCGGAAGGGCGACGAACTTGAGACCCACCCTAAGCCTCTTCAGTTATTGAGGTATTGTTTGAACGTACGTCTTTCACTTCTAAGGAAGGTACAATTGTTCTCGGAGAATGCGGCCCGCGGCGTTCTCGGAGAATGCGAAGACCACTGGAATTTAGGTGTACCTAAAGAAAAGAAGAATATAAAGAAGTAATGAATGAAGTACGTCGCCGGATATAAAACAATGAGACACTATGAAAAGTGTGCGCGCGGGCACTAAGCTGGGACCGAAGGCCTTCGCGGCGCAGACTGCGTTCCTAGAAGCCGAGGGGTGAACAAGAAGAGTACTTGCACGGTGGTGGCGAATGCGTAGTTATTTGCTGATCACGTGACTTCTCCTACTGTATATATTGGGAGTAGTGAAGATCCTCGAGGACTTTTTACGTGGGAGTAGAGTTCGCCGGTTGAGATGTGACCGGGCTAGACTAGGTCGCGGAGACCAGATGTTCGTTAGGCTGCTGGGGTAGTCTTGATAAAATCATTACTAGTTGCGAGTGTCGAAACTTGTAACAGTTAGTTGTTGGGGAAAACAACTTGTAATTTTGGAGGTTCATATAACCTAGAGGGTTTACTATTTAGTTGTCTTCAACTAAATTTATCTAATTATAATTAATGCTTTCTGATAGCATTACTGGTGTAATAACAGATTGTTATATGTATTAATGATTTTGGGAAGTTGTCTCCATTTGTAAATTCAGATTACTGTTTAATTTGTATTAAATCATTGTTTATTGTTATTACACGTGTGTTTGATTGCTTGGGAAACCGAGCTGGTGGCAGCGACGAAAACTACCATAGGGATTTATGTGGATCCCGCTTCTACCAAAAAATACTAACATCGCATCAGGGCTTGAGGTGTGATGTTACAGTGAGTGAGTGAGTGAGTATGACTACTGAGTGCCAAATAAGTACTGTATTTTCTGAACGTAAAGTTCTGGAAATAATTTTTTGTGCACTTATGTATTTGTTCTTCAAAGTCTATTCGAATGGTTGGGAATTTTGCTAATTTTTTAATACATGTTTTGAGTTTATATTTACTTATAATATCATGTTCAATTGTTCTGTGGTTATTTTCTTGTTATAATTTGTTACGCCTGACGGCAATTTAAACCTTTAAAAAGCACAAAATAAATGGTGTTGTAAAAAGAAAACACAAAATAATTGGTATTAGCTGTCAAAAGGTCGTGTCTAATTTTTTAAAAATTTTATTTGAGTTAATTGAATTTCTTTGTTTATTTAATTACTTTTTCGCGTTCAATTAATTCGGAAATCCATTTCACGTCCTTAGGTTGCCAAACAAGAGGTCGGAGTTGAGATAATTGACATGAAGAGCTTGAATAATCGGAGTCTGTTTGCCTCTACATTCTTAAACTACATAAACGTGTTCTCTTGGATAGAGTTCTGTGAACCAGAAGATAGGCACGTAAGCAACTAGAGAACTTGTAATAAACTAGTGGTGCAAAACCATTGCACATACTTTCTCATATACATTTCTCCGTCTGCAGCATGGAGTGAGAAAAAAATATATAGTGAATGGGTCATTTGTGGCGTGATCCTTTATATTTTGGTCGTCTTCCAGTGGTCTATTCATGCCCAAAGTCGTTCGATGAACTTATTACTATCTTTTTTTCGAAATATGAAAGTAAAATAAGTATTCAAAATATTATTTCTAATCATATAGCGACATATCAGTCTTATAAAAGTATTATGTGAATGTAATTTCGTTGTAGACAGAAATTGTTATATTTTCATATCTACAGTGCGTTTGCTGTCCTCTTATGTATTTTATCATTATACCTTTAATTTCAGTTTACGAAAAGTGTATTCTACGTCTGCTCGGTCCATTTACACTCCTAAATATTATTCAAGCTTCTTGAAACAGGAAACTAATGTGTAAGTGTAGCGGACAGAAATTATTTTACTGTGTCAATATCAAACTTTGAAGCGAAATGTGGATGTAATGCATACTAATTGTACTTCACGTACAGAAAATTTCATGTATGATGTATGAATAGTATCGTATTGTATGTATGTAAATATTGAGGATGTAGTCATTATTAATGGACAGGTGCTTGAGCAGACCCGATTGCTTGTGCCTCGCCACAAATTAAAGGCATTCTATTATTATTATTATTATTATTATTTAAATTATTTCTTTAATATTTGTGCTTAATGATAGTATTTGGTTACTTGTGGTGAAGTCTGCCCAGCTGAGACCCAAATCTAAATTTTTGCATAGATCATTTTTAAACAGAATTGCAATTTGATAGATTTAAAGTTTGTTTTTTTTTGATTTTTGTGTGTGACTTATTGGCACAGCGAGGTTAATGTGCGTGCGAATTGTTACCGTAAACTGAATCGTCTCATATTTCATAATCGCTCCAAAAGGAAGTAATAAATCAGTAGACTAAGTAAACCCTGTGATTGGCCTTCTTCGTGGCATAGTGTATAATGTGCTTCACGAAATGAAATACGTGGCGGTAAAAGATACAGTAGAACTTGGATTAACCGTGTTCGCGATTAACCTCTTCCGACGAAAAAAGGATTTCAACTACCATTTCTACTATTAGTAAATAGAGTAAATTAGAATGATAAATTGAAAGGAGTTTCTATGTTGCTCATTGTTTTATTGGTATAAAGCTTTTTCGGCTGCATAGTAGCCATCGTCAGTAACATACACTGAGTAATGAGGAATATTTTTGGCGAGTAAATTGGTTATAGAGTAAATTAGTTAATTGTCCATCACGTCATCATACGCAGTTTGTACTGCTTTTTTGACAATAAATGTATTATCATATATAAATCCAACTACTTCCTACTATTTCCACAGTTGTACGCCGTTTTCTCGAAACTTAGAGATAGAGAAACTCAGATCCAATAAAATTTTGACGTCCAAGACGAAATGACAATATTAGAAATGAAGTAAGGAAAATCATTTCAAACTGCAAGAAACTAAGACTGATTACTTCATATTTCAACCCCTGATAACGTGACATTCTACACGCATATGTGTGCATGTTTATGTGCATAATTAATTAAATGTGTCTCGATTAACCGTGGTTTTCATTTATCCGTGCGACCCCTCCCTCCCATAACCCTGGATAATCTAGGTTCTACTGTAGATGGAAAGTTTCCCTTCCGGTCAGACACAATATTATTTAGAATACTAAAAATAAAAAGTAATGTATGAAAATAATTAAGTTATTGCTGGTGTTGTATTACGTTTTCTCTTCACTTTTGGAATTTCAGTTTTCACATTACATTTTATTTTTAAGGGAATGTGTATACAGAAGAAAATGAAATTTTGTTGAAAAGATTCGGACTATTTAAGTTTTATATTCTTCCTACAGGGCAATGAAAAACGATTAACTCATAATTAGAGGAATTTGATTTCATGCATGATCAGAGGTTCAGTTGGACCAGCTTCACATTTTTGAAAGTATGGAGCATTGTTTTGTTCATTTTAATTCTTCGTAAAAATGGTTTGTGTCAAAGTTTTAGACGTAGAGTTGTCCTTCCTGCAAGACGTATTATGGTCTCTCCCTGTTCTTAATTCAGTCCTTCAAGGGCAGTGGGAGCCCTTAGCGTCTGAGCTCTGTGACGTCAATGTAAATTCAAATTTTTAAAGCTTGCTTGTCATATCTTAGCCTGTTGCTAGTCACCCATTGCTACTGGTTCTCGCAAAGAGAATATATATACGGGCTTCGCTTCCTTATATGTGTTTTGTCCGAAGTCGACGCATAGCTGATTAACGGATGTTTATTTGGGTTCATAAAAAGGAAGTGAAACAAATGTTAATCAAACGTTCACGCCCTCCATTTCAGGAAAGTGTTATCTGTGGAAAGAGTACCAAGAACATAATCCTCAATTTAATCACTTTAATCACTAAATTTCCGGTTTTCCTTCGGGTAGAGGCGGATTTATCATACAGGTTCTCTAGGCTTTGTCTAGGGGGGTCTATTGTAACAATAAATCGTGAATTTAGTGTTATTTCAATTTTTAAGCACTATACTCAGAATAATCTATAGTTCGATAATAACTTACATGTAATTTTTTGCTTAAAATTACAAACATATTGACATTCTATTAGTATTATAACTCGCAGCTAACTTTTTATCTTATCTAGGAATTTTTGCTGAATTTTTTGAATCCGCCTCTGCCTTAGGGCCCTTGATCGGAATTGATGGGATGGTCCCTTGCTTGCTTCCGGAGAGTAAATTAGTTTTTTTTCCCTCCACGTGGTCATACGCAGTTTGTACTGTTTTTTGACAATAAATTTATTAATGTCGTACTTGCGATAGAGAAGCGGAGCGATTTTCACGCTCAAATATCGCCCCGCTCCGCTCGTCTCATATCACACTTGCGGAGCGGCAGCGGACAGTAGTAGGGGAACGTGAGTGGAGGCGAAAGGAACAAGGTCACAACAGGATAAAATCTTCCTTGTTTCGCACATGTCTTGTACAGAGCACTTATGCGACTGTCCGCTATCTACACAAGGCGATTATTGTAAAGCACATCGCTAAATGTAATGAAAATGTTTCAAGTAATATTTATTGTTTACTGTGCAGTAAACATTACGGTGACTATTATCGTATCTTTTAAATAATGTAGACTTACTGTATACAAGTGCTAATTTTCAGTAATAATGAAATATACACAAGAGAAATACTTAATATACTTACGTACTCGTTCAAATTCTCAGGAATAGTAAAATATACTACCTTAAGAAAAATTCGTTGCTACGTTCATGTTTCTTGTTACAATTTGCTATCACCTGCGACGACGCCAACCATGAGTCGAAACGTTGTACATGAGCACAATATACATCGTAATCGTCCGTAAATTATCGTAAGTTGTAATTTATTTATTTATCTTGTATAAAATGTACGTTAATAGTAGAATACTTACACAATGATTTAATTAAAATATAATTTCCGTTTAAAATCTACTCTTAACATGTAATTTATCAATAACTACCTTCCCACGTACTTAACATATTATGACTAAATATTCTTTTATTCGGGGGGGGGGGNAACTTGCACAGGTAGGGAAAATGCAGTTACGCACTAGGGAGAGCCAACATGACTCTCCCCGCGTGTGGGACTCGCCGAATGACTCAACCATACCCACTAAAAACCCTCCTGAATTACAACATACCAAAACATATCTCAAAACCAAAAATCAAAACATTGAGGACAAAAAATGAGTGGGGGACAAAAAATACCCTAGCCCTAATAGCGTCGGGATCGAAAAGAACAAGGAGTGAATTTGGAAGGTCAGGAAAGAGAAAGGAAGGAACCCAGCACAAGTAAGTGGAAGTAATGCCACGCTCAGCTCGGGCCCCCGTGTGTGCCATAAACGTACTTACTAGATGTAAGTTCCCTGGGGGGTTCTTTGTTCCAAAACAGTTAATTTTAAGTAATATAATTCTTTTAATTTGCTCTTTAAATCAGGCCAACAGTAGAGCAATCTTTCTTCTAAGTTTGAAAATTGTTAATATCATAATATCATATGATTTTGATTAAGGGGTTTGGCTCTAATGACCTCGATGTTGACGAGCCCTAAAGCCCCACCAAAAAAAAAATTGATTAAGGGAGTCGTACAGACAAATTTACACAATATTTTGAAACTTCCCTACTCCAAGTTCTATTAGGTTTTTAGGAAGTCGTGTTTAGTTCGTAACAAATACACTGGCAATAAAAACGCAACACAAAGCAAATTCACGATATAACACAAGCATACACTTTCGACTTCACAAATAATTTACGACATACATATTGAGGAACAAATATTACAAATAATTGAAATGTAAAGGTTTAAAATATAGGTATGAAAACGTGCATTACTTTATTTTTAACTAAAATTACAACAACACTTTTGACAATAACATAACGAAAATACAAATCTCTAAAATACAAAGAAATCAAAAATAAGAAAGCACGTCAAATAAGAAAGCTTTAGAAAGTTCTAAGAAGAAACTCGCATTGCATTTTATCCTTGTCCCCAGCATTGTTCTTAATTCCCATAATATTGCAGTGAGTGATAATGGTACCCAAAATATTGTATGCTTAATATCTTTCTGAAGATAGTCAGTTGGTCTTGTGAAAATGGTCACCACTTCAGTAAAATCACACCACCAGAATATTTCCTCTTTTGCATTGTATCCAATCATTTTCTATAGAAATTTTTTTGTGTCATAATAGCTTGTATTTGACAATCAAGTTGGTGAAAATGTGTTTCGTTTCGTTGTGCGTGATTTTACTAAATAATGTTAAGTACTTATCATAATGAACATTGTGATACCTCGAATATATTTTCAGATATTAAAAAACAATTTTTGAAGTAAACATTTGGAAATGCATTCATTGTAAAATGTTTATTCGTGCATAAATCTGGACACTTATAGAATCAGCGAGCCTATTTCAGAAAAATGACAGAAATGCCGATGTTCTGAATGAATATCAGAAAAGTAATTGCCTTATTGCAGTTTTTTCGCCAAATTTATTTAATTTGTATAAATATGTAATAAACTATTATATTTTGATAGTAGTAGTAGTCGTGGGCAAAGAAATACGTAATTCAGTAAAAATACTGATTACCTAAATTTAACATGCGTATCTGATGCAAATGATTTAGAGTTGATTCGTTCGTTTTCACTGCATTATATATAACCATTCAGGAGATATCTGTTTGGTAGTGGTGTCTCCAGGCTTGTCGGCATGGGGATGCTATCACTAAGCTATGAGTAAACCAAATAATTCAACATATCTAAATTCTGTGTACGAGAATTAATAGGTATTTATATAATTATTAATAGGCATTTATTTTGCATTGTAGATGTCTACCGTATTTTCCTTGATAATTTCAATTGCACATTGTCGCAAACATAAACAATAATACACGAAAAGGACGAAGAAAAATGTGCTGTGTAATTTTCGAGATCGAGTCTCTGGTTCGAAGTGGTTTGGGTTATCCATCATTTATTACTTTTCCAAAGCACTATTGATATTTTAGACACCTTTCTGTATATGTGTAATTATATACCGCCATCGCAACTGCTACCGCTGCCGCAGCCCGCGTTGTAAACTCAAGCAAATCCGGTGCCAGCCAATGGCGGATCTGGTGACGGAGGCGGCGGCAGGTGACGAGAGACGCTGCAGGTGCGAGCGGCAGAGAAGACTCACGATAGCGAGAAGGCACACGCAACTGCGGTACAGGACACAGTTCGCGACGGAACCGGGCACTCAACCCGCGTGCAAAGAGGCTACCTCGTCTCCAACTTCGCGGCTGATGGGCGCTTAATCCGAGAATAGGGAATATCGGATGGAATAACTTTTTTTGTGTTATTATTTGAGTTGGATTTAATTTTTGTTTTTGTTTATTGAGTAATAAATAATTTGATTGTTTATAAATGTTCCTGTCTCAGAGACTAGCCGACTCCCTCCGCCCGTATGACCAGAGGTTACTTTCGGCCCCGCAAATAATCTTTTGGCAGCAGTTTCCAGTGAAACATATTGTCAAGCCTCTCTCATATATCAAACTTTTTGAGCGTCTTTGCAACGAAACAACACCCATGAACCAGGCAGTGAAAACGATATGTTTTTTGTCGCAGACTATTATTATACTCGGATAGAGTGCTCAGTACTGATAAACCCATTGTCGTTTCTTTCTGGCTATGACGACGTTGTGGATCACTTTAAAATTTGCTTAGGGCCTGTTGGCAGGCTTTGTGACGTAAGTCAAGTTGTCTACTCCCCCCCCCCCAGGGGACTTACATCTAGTAAGTACGTTTATGGCAAACACGGGGCCCCGAGCTGAGTCGGGCATTACTTCTACTTGTGCAAGGCTCCTTCCTCACTTTCCTGACCTTGGTCACCTCTTGTTCTTTTCGATTCCGACCCGAGGGTATCTTTCATTTTCCTCTTTCTTTCTTTTTTATTTTTGTAATGATGTGTGTAATGTTTTGAGATGTGTTGATATTTGAGTTTTGAGTTGTAATTCAGGAGGGTTTTTATTGGGTATGGTTGAGTCCCACACGCGGGGAGAGTTATGTTGGCTCTCCTTAGTGCGTAACTGCATTTTAGGGCTATAATGACCTAGACGTCGACGAGCCGTAAAGTCCCACAAAAAGAAAATCAACAACACCCCCACAGACACACACACACACGCGCAAATACGCTATGGAGTCACCATTCGATGACACGTGGCTGCTGGGATTCCCAGGATATTCGAAGAAGTGGTGTGCTCTTGGGTTGGGGGGGNTGGGATGGGGAAGACTGTCTTTCTGCCGCGAATTCGACTGCCTAGGTCGGATGCGAAATGTATAAAGCCTTCACATTGTTCTTGACCGTCAGTTCAATGACCTCGTTTACGAAGGGATGCTACCATCTCATCCAGCGAGGTGATAAACGCCTGTTGAAAATAGCACGAAAATAACGAGAGGTACTACCGAAGCAGTAAGTTGCTAAAGAGGGAAAGAAACTCTACTGAAAAGAATTGAAACAAATGAAAAAAGGTAGGGATACAGCAAATCACTTACATAAAGAAGCATACTCCACTGCTAGTTGGATTCCTGGCCCACCACCATTTTTACAGAAAGAAATTAATGGAGGAAGTATCATTCAAATCTGCTAATGCTGCCTCAATATATGCTGATACGAAATATTCCTCCACTCCGTTGATGTACTGTCTAAATTAATTCGATTGTTTTAAATCCTTCGATATTCAGTAGATCTTACAAGCTAACAACGTCTGCCTCGAATAAACGCTTTCATATCTATAAGTAAAGAACACCCAATTTGTAATCCTTTTGTGATGCAAGCTATCAGTAATTTAAACTTTTACAATTCGTGTATAATCGGTAAGTGTAAAGCTGATCTTCCCCGTGTTCTCCGTTCCCAGAAGCACGTGCGCTGCCTTCTGACTCGATGGTCCGTTGTGCTCCGCTTGTGACTGGCACGCCGCGTGCCGCTCGACCCTTCTATTGATGCTGTTGTCGCGGGGAGGCGGGCGGGCGAGGATAACGTGGTCTTATCGATTGCACTCACCTGTCTGCGTCGTCAAGGGAAGCGACCCTCATGCGTCACCGTCTCGCAGTAGGAACGATTACGCGAGCGAAGAGAAGTTGATAGAAAGAGCCCTTACGACTGCGAGCATTTATTTTGGAAGTGTATCAATGACGTGGCCCTTCGAATAGTATGTCACGTAGTCGGATGGAAGAAGTTTGGGAATTGGGGACGAAAGGGGAATGTAGGACGAAGTTATATGTCCCCTAAGTCAGGAATGTTTATTTGTCCGAGGCATCTGAGATGTATCAAACTGCTCAGGGAATATTTGTGAACGAATGCCAGTGTAAGATTCTTTGGACGGTTTCGAAGAGTCATAGACATCGACTTTATTTTTTGATCAAAATATTTATGGAAAATGAACATTTTTCCTTTACACAATATTCTCAACAATTATTATTCTAAATCATGTTGTTCCATTATTGTACATGTGATGTATCATTTTGAAAGATATTGTGTAATGTTATTCTTAATGTTATGAAATATTATTCTTAATGTATGTATTTATTTGTAAAATCTGAACAAATATTTTTGTGGAAAAGGTTTTTTAATTTGCAAGTGTGTGGGGAGTAAGGGTGAATGATGGAGTAAAACTGACTTGACAAAAGTTTGCGTATGAGGACGAAGACTTCAAAAACACTGACGTCCTGTGATGAATGACTATTGGTATCTTTTGAGTGAAGTGTTCTGTGACGTCAAAAATCAGTCTTTGAACTGTCAATTTTTTCATTGGGTTTTAGCAGGTAAACATGAATGCTTTGGATATTTTTTTGAGAATTAGAATTTTTCTGAGACTTGAGTATTCTTCAACCTTTCCTTGTAAACCGCCAATTAAAGATACTTAAATCAAGCTTCATTTACATCCTTTTGAATGACTGCATTAAATCACTTACCCATGGTATCCGAATCAACTATTTTAAGTCTCAATTTTAAACCAGTTAGCTGCACTATTTACCAGACCCAAGTTAAACTAAGTTTTTTGTTGATGTTCGCGTCTGTAAAATTATGCGCATGCAAATGTGTGTGAATTTTAAAGCTGTTTTGTCATTGTGTGAAATTAGGACTATAGCTGCATTCTAATTGCCTCGGGAATAATATTGATTTCAATTATGTTTTCATTGTTTGGTCTACTGTATTCAACATGTTTTTATAGACATTATATAATTTTTGCTCGAGAATGAACTTCAGTCAAGTTAAAACAAACGACAAATTATCTTCTTAATCTAGGTGCATATAAGAGCGTAGTGGGCTGAAACGATATCGAGCAAAGATGGTGACGTCATGTCATATTTCTTTAATGGACTCTGGCATTAAGGAAGGCAATTTTGAGTTATTAAACGTTCCATTTGACAGTGAGAAGATTTGATATTATTCGAATACTATTCTTAGAGAAGAGTTACTCCGTCTCTATGTCCCTCAATGCTGTTAAGATTTGAGTTCAAATATGGTTTCATGTGGCCTCTAAATCGTTAAAATGTGTTGCTTTTGCACCAACTTCTTTAACTATAAGAGACTGATATCGTGAAAAGTAACAGAAACATCTATTCAATACCTCGGTTTTGATCCGTGACGTGGATTCCGAATATTTGTACTCATTATTATTGTAAGACCTGCTCTCATTATAAAACAGATGGAGATTATGAAATGTACATAATGGAACTACTTTCTTGTGGTTTTCTTGAATGAAAGCTCAGCATAATGTAGGCTAAATGTAATAAAATTAACTTGAAACATCGCACTTTACTATTTATTTCACTATTTTGTGCCTTAGAATTTGTGCTTTTGATATTGTAAAGCGTCGAACCGAAATGCGTTTCATACCACATCCTAAATAAAACCTTAGTAGGAAAAATTGTCGATGGATTCAATTCAAATTATGAAGATACAAGTAAAATTTTAAAATGTTTTCCTAATCTAATTTTTTGTATTGCATTACGATTGTTTCTCTCTACATTGCTTGAGACAAAATAATTTGTCATTTTAGTCAAAAGTTTCAAGCAACTTAAAGGGACTGCTAATTTTATAGAAATCTGATTGGGGCTTTGTTGGTAACCTATAGTGCATGAACGTATAATAATAATAAATTGATTGTCAAAAAACAGTACAGACTGCGTATGACTACGTGGAGGACAATAAACTAATTTACTCTCCGGAAGCAAGCAAGGGACCATCCCATCAATTCCAATCAAGGGACCTAAGGCAGAGGCGGATTCAAAAATTTCAGCAATAGTTACTAGATAAGATAAAAAGTTAGCTGCGAGTTATAATACATATATAATGTCAATATGTTTGTTATTTAACGCAAATATGTTTGTAAATTTACATGTACAAGTTATTATCGAACTATAGATTATTCTGAGTATAGTGTTTAAAAATCATAAGAGTTGAAAAAACACTAAATTCACGATTTATTGTTACAATAAACACGCCCCTAGACAAAGCCTAGAGAACCTGTATAAGAAATCCGCCTCTACCCGAAGGAAAAACGGAGAAAAACCCGGGCCAGGATGGGGCTACAGAATTAATGTACACAACCGTGCCAAAGTTGAGTACACATAAAACTAAATTAATATGAGCCATACGGCAACACAACCATGCAAGAAAATAGTTTTTGAAATTGTTATAAGTTATTTAAAAAGTGCTACAGCAATGGCGTGATAAAGTGCAAGACGAATTTAACTTTTATTAAAATCAATAAATTATTTTACAGTGTAGAAGCACTGGTGCAGGAGGTAGTTTTTAACCGCGGATTTGATTAGATTCAATTTCATAATGTCTTTTATATTCTTGGGAAGGGAATTATATAGAACGATTCCCGAATGATTCAGTCCTTTTTGGCAAAGAGTGGTTGACACTCTACGGCGATGAATATTATTCCTATTGCGAGTATTGTGTTCGTGAACGAGACTGTTTCGTAT
>NNCF01127388.1:907092-929592 GCA_002313205.1 Laupala kohalensis
ACCAGAATTTCAATGTCTGTCAATTTGTTTGAAAGGGATTGGACATTATGATGAAATATAATTATTTTATTTTCGCAAAGAGTTTGTGACTCACGAGAAATGGAATCGACGTTAGATTGTGGAGAGGAATTTGAAATTGGTACAGCTTCTAGTTCCGGATCAAGCCCGCACACTGCACCTGAACGTGATTGTCACGCGATTTGCAACCACATCGTACGCCTGAGCGCAAGTTGTAACTGTGTATGGGGGCGGCAGGAGGAATAGATGAGGACGTGCGAGATGAGGAAGCAGTAGGTGAAAGAACGGGGAAAGGAGAAGTAATGGGTGTCGAGATAGGAAGAGATGATGATGATGAGGTAGGAGCAGGAGGAGGAGATGAGGTAGGTGATGGAGGAGGTGTAGGAGTGGGTAGTGGGGCAGGTGGATGATGTGAGGTCAGATGTGAAGCTAGAAGAGAACCGAAGTGCTGTTTCCCAGACGGTCTCAGGTGTAAACCGTCGTGGGTAAAGTCCTTGGCAGTCAGGTGTGGTTGCAAATCAATAAATGTTATTTTTGTGTCTGCCAGGTGATGTTTTAGGGAGATGTTTGCCAGGTTAATTTCGTGGTTTATTTGTCGAACGTTGAATAGTGGAGGCAGGATAGAGAGCACTATATTCGTGTGCAAGGAGGCCATTTTTAGTTTTTGTAGATGTTCAGACGCGTTGAAATGACCACCCAAGTTAATATCGTTCTGCCCACCGATGATGATTACTGTGTCCCGCTCTGTGAGTTTTTTAGTGTGAGTGTCCAGTTCTCGAATAACTTCAGCCAAACGAGCGTTTGGCTTAAAGAAACCGGAGACTGAGAACTGGCTAGGAAGCAATCCACGCAATACGGAGGACATCTGACGACCGTGCGAATCAGCTAGTATGAGCACGTTTGATTTCTGCGTGGAAGTGTTGGTTTGATCTCTGGATAGCACTACTTTACGTGATTTTGGGCGGCTATGCTTACCAGTGCGTGGTGTGTGAGCAGGTCTGGGTACTGGACGGGAGGGAATGAAACGAGTAGGTAATGGATGAAACAGGGACATGTCATCTAACACACTAAACCTATTCTGAGTGAAGAGTTGGGGTGGTGCATGTGTCGTTGGTCTAACCGGATGGTAGCAGTTGGAAGGACGTCGAGAATTTCTAACTGTAGTCCAATCGCCGATCGTTTTCTTATTGACCTCTTCCAGCGCACTGATTCGTGTGTCAATATACTGTACCATGTCATTGTACGCCTTCTGAAGATCAGCTTTGAATGAGTTGAGGAATGCGATAGTGTCCATTGTTGTGAGATAGTTAGCAACTTAATGACAAAAGCAAATGAGAATACACAAAAAATGACAACTAACACTTAATGAAGGATGGTAGTATAATATATTTATTACTACGGAAGTTACAAATGAGATAATAAATAAATTAAATATACAAACAAACCGAGGACAAAAAATGATTGAAATAATTATTTAGGGCGACCACTGGAGATTAATTAATTCGACAATAACTACCGTATATTGTGTTAAAATGTAAATAAATACGAAAGAATCAAGAACAACGAATTGTAAAATAATGTAATAATTCTATGAATTATGACGATAACTTGGGTGCAACAATGGGGCAGGGTTTAAATAAGTAAATAAACAAACCGACAACTAAAATCACAGAAATAATTTAGGATGACAACTGCAGATAAATTAATTCGACAATAACTAAGGCAATATTATGTTAAATTGTAATGAATAACTACAAAAAGATCACGAAAACAAATGGTAAAATATTGGAATAATTATATTTACGACGACGAAACTTGAGCAGTGCAACAATAGAGTACGTTATTTGTAAGTTAATAATGTTGTAATAGTATACGCACCAAAAAATCTAAATACAGCAAAATAATTAATTTTAATGCACCAAGAAGTTGGATTTATGATTCCGTTTGTACTTACGTAAACTTTATCACACCTTTTAATGAAGCACTGAATGAAAACAATATGAAATTGTATTTGGTCCGTTGAGTTTGAAAACCTTAGGAAATGTTTTTAGTGTTTTTTCACTTAACACTCACACAGAACAAAGAATTTTACACTACAATGAAAGTTGGGATCTAAATACAACTACTGATCACAAAAAACCAGCCAATGTATGTAATTCTATTAAGAGATAATGCATTTACGAAATGTTTTTTCCAATTTTGCGGATTAAATATCTGAGATGTTATTACTCTTGTATTATTTTTTTTTGTGGGGTTTTAGGGCTCGTGAACATGGAGGTCATTAGAGCCCATTACTCTTGTGTTATTGATGACTTTTACAAGCGAAGGCAGTGTCTCGTATGATATCTCCTCTGAGGTCTGTGGGTTATCGCAAGGTTAATGACTATGGTAGACGAGTTGGGAAACGAACGGGATAGCGTAATGTAAGTGCGCCAGCGTGCAAAGCTCGAGGACCCAGGTTTCAATCCCGGTCCCGACTCCCATTTTCATTGAATGTCACATCATTACTCTTGTATATTCTCATTAACACAATAGAAGCATAGTTATCAAGAAAATGAACATTGTTGCATTGTATGCAGGTTCATAAAAGTAGATACTATTTAATTTCATAGCACAGTGATCAGTGCGTAAGTACGTGCTTGCCGAAGTATGTATTTTTTACTTTACGATTCGAGCGACAGGCTTTTTGAAGACAAATAATTCAACATATATCTTATTCAGAGTTGAGGATAAAAACTATTTTTATTAGTTTCTACTTATGTGAAATATGTATGGAGGTATAAACATTTGGCGTTGCATTACCTTAATAAAAACCGAAACTTGTATGTTTTGTTTTCGTACTTGGCTTAAATAAAAGTTTGTTTTTTAAATGTTATTTATTTATTTATTATTTTTGTTTGTTTTCAACTACAGCTCTTTCATTGAAATGTTCGACATGCCGCTGATAGATACACAATAAATATAAAAGAAACATTCGCTATAAAAACGGAATGAAATAAACAGATAAATCAATACGTGCTGTACAAGTGAAACAATTTTTAGAGAGAGAAGAAATATTTCATATTAAATAATTAATTAGTTGTTGTATATATTCCTAATTATTTTTAAATTACTGGCCGAACCTGCCCGACTTCGCTCGCGAGACTTTATGATACTGTTTAACCTTTGTTATTATACTTCATTATTATATAGATTTATATTATTGTTATATTACCCTTTATTATTGGACGTGGTACTCGAAGGTGACAATCGCGTTCGGGTACAGTGTGCTAGTTTGATCAGGGACTAGAACCTGCGTGTTCCCCTCAATCTAACTTCAATACTAATTCTCCAGAATTTCAAATTATCTGCAGAAATAAAGTAATTATGTTTCCTTGTAATGTGAAATCCCTTTCAAGCAAATTGACACAAACTGAAATTCTTGCACACGAAAATCAATTTGATGTGCTATGCCTCACATAAAATTCGCATTCTACATTCAATGATACACTTATTTCTAATAATTATTTTGCAAGTTCTCACTATCGACAAAATTTTAAAGTAATAAAACTTACGTAGTACGTATATCTACACCCAAAATGACATTTTATCTTCTCCATTGCCAGGCTACGACAACTTCGACATTGATAGCGTATTCCAACTTTCTGCCATTAATTTAACCGAACTATGCATTACTCTTTTGTGTGTTTATAGACGCCTCAATCAGATCTTGATGATTTTTTTTAGAATTTTGAAATTTTTAAAACACATTACAAGTAAATCCACAAAATCAATCGTTATAAATGGGGATTTCAACATATATTTCCTGACATTGGCATCTGATTTCGCACTCTCACCCATAAATCTATTCACTAATCTAATCGACTCCTTCAACCTTATAACTACGATAAACTATCCCACTCACCTCTCCTATTATCTCAACATTGTTAGATCAGAATGTCAACAAGGAAATCTTGTATTCCTCTCAGGAGTTTAATGCGGCTCTTGCTCAAGTGTTGACGATTAAAGATAAACAAAAAGCACTTAAAATCATCTACAAATACTTACACATTTTTTGTGCGAGGTAACATGGAATGATGTTTATAATAGCCTCTATATATANTGCATTATTCCTATAAGTTTCTAATTTTTTGCGTTACAATATTTCTTAAGCTTTTGTATAATTTGACGTCTTCTTCCTCTTTTGTTTTTCGGGACTACAAACGCTGCACCTCTATCCTTCATTACCTGTTAGATATCGAAAGTTAACCAAAGTGCTGGGGGCCGAGTTACACGGGCTTAATGGGTATGTGTTTGTCAATGTACTAGTCCATTTCTAAAAAGTCGGCGATGTTCCGAATCAAAAAGGCCGAAACAATATCTTGTCCCACAAATTTTTCCCCAAATAACTGGATGGATTTTTTTTGAAAGAGGGGGGGATTTTTAAGAAATTGAAATTATAGTGTCAATTTGGAGAAAAGTTATGGATTGCAATAAACAGTAAATCACTGGTGCGTATTGAAAATTTTTGGATGTGCATTTAAGCCCTTGGGGGGATGAGTTTTCCGTTTGAGTTATCTGGATTTCTTAACGAAATTCAATACTAGTCCATTTCTCATTAGTCGACGAGATGTTTCTTATGGATCGAGTTTGCATAGTCTCCACTAGATTGTGCTGAAAGCAGGTTTTTCATATAGACTATTTATCAAGGATCTCTTAGTTTTTCAGTATGACCAAATGTTCGTGTTTTAAGGAACTTTAAAACATCGTAAAAGAGTTTTTATTTTCAAAATAGTATGTTGATGTGACGTCTTTTTTTTAATTCAATCATTCAGTTCAATATTTAAAAACAGCATAATGCATCTCGTTCTGAATGTTGTTGTCTCTCTTTTCATAGAAGCCGCTTACAACTTGTAGAATCAGATGGAATATCAATATGGCGAAAATGGCGATTTTACACACAATTTCCAACACAGCACATCATGTAAACAATTAAGACACAAATCAGCATGTTATGGAAATGTTATTCTCTTCACTATTAACAAGTAAAATGTTATAAATTTCACTGACTTGTATAATCTAAACACCTAAATAACAAGTCTCTGGTCTAGCGGAAATACTCAAGAGAATTGGAAACAAATACATTTGAATACCGTGTTCAGCTCCAGAACAACATTAAGGAGCATTCTCACCCATACGAAGACGACGGATGTAAACCAAAAATACTCAAGGAACGCACATACAGTATTCAATGTGAATGCAACCAAGAATACATGGGCGAAACAGGAAAGCCCTTACCCGTGCGATTAAAAGAATACCAAAAAGTCGTACGCTAGGCAGAAACCTTCAAGTCAAGGTTAGCCGACCACGCCTCGGAAAAGGGACATCGCATCTATGGGAAAATGTCTCCCCCATCGCCAGAGAATGAGACTTAAAAATACAGAAAATCAAGGAGGCAGCATGCATCTGCCTGGCTAACAAATCCATAAGTCAACCTTCAATCGACATACATCCCCTACGGATGTCAATTATAAGGGGTACTATACTAGAGCAGCACAACACAAGAATAAACATATCACCTACGCCGTCGGGTCGCAGTGGTCCAGTGGCAACGTCCTCTCCTTAAGAGCCAAAGTACCCTGGTTCGAATACCGGTGCTGCCGGACGCCTGAAGACGGACGTTGACATAGAACGTCCGAAACGTTGCAAACGAAGTACACCTGTTGTGAAGAGATAAAACTGGTAAAGACGATGGATAATGTTCAAAGAGATTGTAATAAAAATACATTTACAGTGCTTTCACTTCGCTCACATAACTTGTTCTATCTTCCCTAAAACACACGTGTTGATGATCGTGGGTTTCACTAATTAAATATTGTTTCTATTTACCTACCAACTCTCCTACATTTCTGCTGAATCTCAAAAGAACTTAACAATCTGATTATTTAAATCCGCTAATAGATGTATGAAATGACGCGCATATTTAAGTCTAATCCTTTGTTGACGACTGTACTTGGATGTACCACCTATCGTATCCACGTCATCAATTCTATAGGGAATTAGTTTGCAATATTTTACTGTCCTGTATGTTCTCCTAACATCGCAATCATGATTTCGTAACTCAATTTCTGGCCGAAATACTGTGGCATCCATAGGTAAAATGGATCTCAGTTTGTATTTTTATGGTATAACGAAGAAATATATGCAAGTTAATTTGCATTGTAAGATAGCATGAACTTTCTGTATATAGTGTTCATTTAGTAAATTGGACGATGCTGAACAAATCAGACTGATTGTTAATCAGACTCTTTTTTTTGTTGGTAAATTACTTTAATTAAAATTTTGAACGCAATAATTAGTTCCCTTTTCAGTAAGATGTTTAAAAACAATGTTCAAAATGTATAAACGGTAAAGGACATATTCATCTTTGCTGAACTAAATGACAATTGTCCCGTGAGTTTTTTTTTAAATATTCGATAAGACAACCTGTTCTTTTCAGTTAGTAGAGGAATATTTCGAACTGCTCATTACATATAGAACAAATCTAATGTGTAATTTTATATATTTTTATGTTGAATTAAACTACACGTACTAATTTAAAGGAAGTCATTAACACCCTCGTGTTTAGCTTTTTCACATTGATGTTTTAGTTTGAGTTCTTCGGCTACTAATTTATTTGTGTTCCACCTCTCAAGTCTAGGAACTCTTATATACCTTGTTAGTTAGTACCAGATCGTTAAATGGTAATTTGAAACGTGACACGGAAGTTCTGAATGTTAATTTCTTTCATTACTTCAAAAGATTAGGGAAATACTAGTGTCAATTTGAGGTTATTTTCAAACATTTCGCTTACTGTTATGACATTCTTTGGCCACTCTAATGAAAGAAATGTTAAAATAAGAAAGATTTTAGAATAAATTTTGTTGACAAATGGTATAAAAGTTTCCACGTAAGAATTAAGAATATCACTTTTGCTTGTTGGGGAAAGGTGTAGTATAAAGTTGAACACACGACCAAATGTGATATAATCACCTCTTTTCTTTGAAATGATGTATTTGACGTACTTTTAAAGTATGTTATTTATTACAGCGTAAGTGTTTCATTGCATAAAATTAAAAATATTGAAGTTAAATGTTGAAATATGAAATATTAGTCATGTTTCAGTTACATTCCCGATTCTTTATGAATCTTAAATACCAATCAGCGTGTAAATATTTTTCATTCCAATGTGAATTGAATATTAAGTACAATGATTCAAATATCTTGAGAACACAACGCAAAGGAAAATATTTATATAAGAAAATTAGTTCTAGCATTGTAACCTAGTTTTTAAATTTAACTTGTTTATTAAAACAGCACACCGTAGTGTAAGTGAATAATGACATGAGTTATGTTCGCAGTAATTTTGCCGATGTTTATCGATGCAATAAATTTGGCAAAATATCTGATACACTCAAAGCTTTAATTAGTTAAAAGACTTTTAGTTCATCAATATTTTTGGTTTTATTATTTTTACTTTAATTAATATCATATTATTTTACCTATTAATATCCAACCATCTTCACATTTTTGTGTTTAGATGATTAAAAAGTGTTAAATACGTCTTTTAATACATAATTTACCTTCGTCTCGACAGCATTGGCTAGCTTTATTTTGACCTTCATCGGGTGTACAACAAATTTGTAGTTCTTACAAGCCGCCATGAAAATGAATAAAAATGCCTGGCTTAGTGAACGCCCCTTGCCTCGCGACAGGACGTGGTCTTCCGCCGCTTCGATAACACCTTCATTTATTTTTCCACGAATATGTCGGGCGCGATGCATAACGTTGATGTAATGCGTAATAAGGACCAATTGTAACACGCGTAATAAAGTTCAAATAAAGATAACACTCAGATCAAAGAAATAAGAAGAGGCGGTGGGGAAGTGTCTGAATAAAATTGATTTTGTCTGTTTCATGTATAGTAGTGAAAGGGGATCGGAAATATACCCTAATGGAAGGAAGATACAAAATGAGAATATTGTATCTTGTTCCCCCAAAAAATGAAAATTTATAAATTTTTGGAGTTTGATAGATAATTACCCTACTTAGTACAAGAAGGCACTGATTTAAAAGTACCATTGTTCAAATGAAAGAAAATAAATTGTATTTTTCAGATGAAGAACTTGTAGGAAAAGTTGAGTTATTTTTAATAAGTTTTACTAAACTATTACGAAAAATTAGAAATAGTTTTTTTTTATTTTCGTGAAACATTGTTTGTAAAAAATATACTCATATTAAATTTGTTTATATTAATAACAAAAATTAATGAAAAAATATTTCTAGAGTAGGGAGTAGAGTGAAATTTTACTTCTAAAGTAAATGAGGGAACCCCAACGAATGGTCCGGAGAAAAGTAGTAATCCTCGCATAATTTTTACATTTATTTCATGTTCATGATTTTGGTGAGGTTCAGGCTATGAAGCCTGCTCTTCCGCCTAACACACAGGAAAGTGAATTGGAAAGGAGAGTTGTTGGATTGCCGTGGAACTTATGGTACCAAACCAACATTATTCTGGAGTGAAGGGAAAATCCAGCTGAAAACTTCACCTACATCGGCCGAGCAGGATTTGAACCCATTCTCTACCAATCTGCGGGATCGTGGAAGCGAAGAAGCTACCACTAGACAACCGTTGTAGGCATTAATTTAACTTTAATAATTTAAAAGACAAAAGTGTAAGATGTGAATTTCATGAAACGAGATTTCATCGGCGTGCACTGCGCCTTACACGGCTGATTATATAAATTTAATAAATGTTACATGTTAAATGATAAATGTTGTAGTTGTCTTTTCTTTGTGTTTTAAAGTCGCACTGACAGAAAATACAAAATTCCATTGAAGGTATCAATAAATTTATCAATATTTCTGCAGTTAAAAGAAAGGTATACAAATCATTTGAATGCGTTTGTAGCAATAGAAGCAACAAATCAGTTGAAGTAAATTATTTAATCCAATCCTACTAAAATTTATCGTGTATATTATTTTGTTTCTCTGTTTTAAATTGATACGACAAATTTTGCAAACAGGTTACTCCGCAATTCATCGTATGTACTGTGTCAATTGTCAGAGTATTTAATTATAGGAGTATCTATAATTAAATTCATATTCTATTCCTTTGTTTCAGGTAAGGGCACATGTTCCTAACGTGTACATTTGAGAGGGAGTGTAAGTACTACCCAGTTTTATGGATACCGAAAGTATATATAGTAGGTATTTTTATTTAAGAAAAGAAAACTGATAACTGATTTTTGAAGTCATATTAGTGTAATTATAGGCAGTGGCGGATGCTTTCTTAACCCCTCCCAATTGGACCTGAACTCTCGACAGATTAAGAAATATTTTGCCACTTTAAAACAATTAATAAATCTGGTTACTATTAAATATTATTAATTGTTGATTATCTATTTGGTGAGTTGATGTATTTTATTTAAAAGATAATATTTATAAAATTTGCGTTGTAAAACTATGTTTTTCAAACAGAATTGCTCTGCAGATTCTTCCCCGATGAACCCCCACTCGAATACGGTCTAGATCCGCCAGTGCTTACAGGGATCAGAAGTTTTCACCGTGGTGTATAGATAGTAACTTTATCTTGTAATCATCTGCTTTTTATACTGTTTCAAGTCAATTGTTAAAGTCATGTTTAGTTGGGAATATTGTACAGTATATGTCAAAATTTTAAATATTTCTCGGGAGGTTTCCAAATTAATATTGATACCGTATTAAGTAATTTTCATGTTTTTATTGAAAAGTTATATTTCAAAAATTAGGTGCATTGTCTGTCAAGTTAGTTTTTCTTACGTGAAGGTGTTTTGTCAATTCAAGAAAAGATGCGATTTCCGACGTAACGGTAATTGAAATACACTGGCCCCACCGGTGGCGCAGGTGGTAGTGTCTTCGCTTCTCACAAAGTCATCCCGGGCTCGATTCCCGGTGGGGGCAGAAAATTTGTAGCTTTTCACGTTAATGTCCCAGTTCATATAGCTGTGACTACTGAAAAGCCAACCTTCCTTCCTCTATCCAGCTTCTCCTAGTATCAATAACTAACTACTAACCACTTCTACTAACCCTTCCACATGGGCCAAGTTGGTAACCGGCCAACCTACTAACTGTGACCTACCACCCAACTCCTACCTCCTATCGCTCCATGTAGATAAGCTTCAATAGCACGCTACATTTCCCATTTACAAATACAATAAAATAATACACTATTGTGATTAGCTTAGGAATGATTTTTCAAGATTTTCCCCAAACAATTTTTAATTTTTTAAGTAGAAGTGAAGATTTTAATGGAAGTGGTGAAGTTACTAGCTGCTTCTTCGAAGGCAAAGAAATAGTTATTTATAATATCCATTATCTCTTTGGAAAACTTGATGACGTTAAAAGGATTTTTGCTCACTTTGCGGACTTTTTTTTCCACCCTCGAAGAGTTTCAAAATTTAACTCCAGCAACTCAAAATTTTCTCTATTCTAGCGCTTGATAACTAGAGGAAAGTTGGCATTCTGTTTTTACCATAAACTTCGTTTTTCTGACTTCACCGTTTTACTTAAAATAAAGACCTCAGATTTAAAGATTAAACTCAGTTTCCATCACAACATAGTTGTTTTTAAAGTTATATATGATTCAATTCTTTTGGAAATCAGCTTTGAATAAACCTGCGTACTTCGAATGAATCTTTTGTTTTTATAAAATATTTATTTACACGAAATGTTTCAGAACTAACCTTTTATTGCAATTTCTTTAAAATCGTTACTCCCCATCGTAGTTCTACATAAAATTCAATCAGTTAATGAACTACATTAACAGAGAAAAATAATCTTGTGCACTATATTGATCCGATGTGGTTTAGTAGTGATGTAGTTAATTAGTTCGGTTAATAATAAATTAAGAGCGCACTATTAAAAAGAAAATTTTTGACTCCCTCCCCGCCCGCGAATGTATCTCCCGCTGCTCTCCGCATCCCTCTGGAGACCCCACTGGAAATATGTTCGTGTTTTATTTATAATATTTAACCGTTAAGTGTTTCTACGCATGCTTACGAGAATTGTCATTATCAATCAGGACAAGATTTCCTTTCTTACGAATGTTCATGCCATATTGGCTTAAGGAGAAATATAATTCCTGGTGCGTGTTGTTGAATCGCATATGGTGCGTGATTTTCCTGTGAGGGAAGTATGACTGGAGATACTGTTGAAAATATCTGTTGTGTTTAATATGTATCTGAGTATTAAAAGCATGATAACCACCCGATGTTCTCGTAAATCAAAATAAATATACATTTTAAGCGCTATTTAAGACTGCAAATGGCTATAAAAGCTTCCTACTTATTTTGCCATAAATCTGAGAAAAATACAGATCTGAATATCAAATATTTCCTATATTTGAGGACGATTTTTGTTTATTAATAATTGATAAAATGCAAAGATGATTAACTTCTACTTCATAATATGTGTGATTATATTATAAGATGTGTGATTTCAGACTTCCAGAGCAACCTATACCGAAAAAGTTACTAAGAATGCACAGACTATTTACGCACACAAAGAAATTGTAGCACGTTGATTTTATCAAATCAAAATGGGCTTTATTTACAGATACATAAAAAGAAATACAATATTTATAGATTTATTATATTATATTGGCGGGGCTGAGAACACATGAGCCGCAATATGTACCCTTGATTGTCGTGGACTGTACATTCCGTGCCCTGGAATTTAATCTTACCGAATTTCTAGTTGCATTAACGGGTAATTCTAGACTAAATGATTATTAGATAAATAACGCAAATAAGTAAGCGATATTTGAATAAAAACAATGAGACATCAGAATAGTTTTTGGCAGATATATATTGAAAGTTGGGATGTTTTACGACGGTAAGTAGAAGTCTGCAGCTAGAGTATTCGTTAAGCAGCATTGGGAACCACGGAAAACCAAGGGTCAGGGCAAGATAACAAGAACGTTTCTCCCCCCTTCAGGTTTTCTTTATTCCCTCTCTGAGTGCCGTGGAGCTCCAAAGAGGTGTCTAGGAGACTGACTCGAGCGGCTGCGCTTTGATTACGAAACCCCTCCACTGTTTTCCTACAAAAGAAAATACATATCTTCCCGGCAGAATAATTTTTAACTCCCTGTTGACACAGAAATGACAATATTACTTTAATAAAAAAATTGAAGTAGTTCGATTTATTTAAAATGTCTTTTTATTTTTCTATTTTCAAATTTGCGAGTTGATTTTTGTCTATTCTCCCTCACGCGCCATAGAAAAATACCTAATAATTCCTTAAAGTCGTTGTTGCCCTCCCTGAGTATTTTAATTCCTAATCTTTCATTTCTATCCTGTTCCAAACGTCCCCTTACAATCCAACTTAGATGCGATCTTTCTGTCGCCTCGCACATTAACAGGTTGTGTACCCAACCATCAGTTTTCCCGCAGATGACGGTCCTCTGGATTGGTTTTATTTTTCTAATAGTCCAACCACCTGTTCGAAACCAAGCTAGACCACATTGCGCTTTCATCCTTAACTGTCTATATAGCTTTCCCTACCTCAGCCGGAGTCAAGAAGTGTTTGTAGAGAAAGTGATACTTTATCTAGCCGATCTGTTTCCAGTTTTGGCAACTGTATGTCCATAATCCTTCTTTTAATGTTTTCGATTCATATATCATTTTGATAAATTCTTTCCTTATATTACCGAGGTCTATCTGGTACAAGAATTCTTTTACTTTTCAACCCACCCCGATGGATACTCTCGTAAACTTACCTCGCGGAGGCATGTGGCTGCAAGCGAGTTTTCCTCATGCAGGAAAATAATTTTGAAATTTTTATGAGTTGTTTTGAAAGTACTATAGCAATGGCGTGATCAACTACAAAACGAATATCACTTTTATTGAAATCAGTAAATTATTTTACATTGTAGAAGCAATGGAGTGCAGTAAGTAGCTTTTGCCGCTGTTTTGAAGAGATTCAATTTAATAATATATTTTACATCTTTGAGGAGGGAATTATACGGATGATTAGAGAATGATATGGCTGTTTTTGGCAAAGAGCGTTGACATGTAACGTCATCTAACGTCGTCCGTAGCGTTTCTTTGTATCGAGCAGATTCCACACTGCCGAATTTTTTCCATGAAACACTACACTTTTCATGAGATGACTTTCAGATAAATACTTTACAATACCTAATTGAAAATCCTTCTTAGGTATCGGGTAGTTCTCCGGTGCCACCACTGGCTTTGCATCCGAAAGCCAGAAAAACTACCAGAACTGGGAATTGTATAAATTTAATATAACTAATAAACTCACATTAGTTATAATATGAATACAAATTGGAATGTTTATAACAAACACCCAAACATTACTGAATAACAAGATGTACACTCGTCTCTAAGTTTTGCCACTCAATCCTGAGAGTCAAGTTCTAACCACCTGCGCTCAGCAACTCCTGTTCTTCTCTCCACCCACACATTCAATTGTCCACCTCCTAGATAGCACTCGTCATTGTTGTTCGAAATTGCATTCGTAATTACCAATAAGAAAACACCCACTATAACTTTTTTTCACATTTTCAATCACAACAATGTCTCGCCAATAATATTATCTGGACAAACTTATGAAATACCCATTTCTTAACGAGGCAGACCAACACCAAAATTTTCATTTCTCCTAATAAAGTAACTTCAACCTCCTCCGATAGCGTCACAAAACTCCGTGACGTAACATGACACTCTAGGATGATGTATACTATACTTACCGGGAGTGTAGTGTTCGGGAACAAGACGGTTTTCGTATGAAACGAGGTGGCACTTGAGTAAATCGGTCTTAACGGTCACAGACTGTTCTATAAATATAAATGCAGGGAAGTGTTAAAATGTTTAATTCTTTAAAAAATGTTTACAAGAATGTCGTGGATTACATTTGCAAATTATCTGAACAATCATGTTTTGAATTTTGAAAGTTTGGGTGCTCTGACCGGAAGTGTCCCAGAAGATAATGCCGTATCGTAAAGGGGAATAAACGTTTGCGAAATATACCCAACGGGATGTGTGTGTACTAACTACATTAACTAAGATTCGGAATGCGTAACACAATTTGCTTAATTTGGAAATTAGATTATCAATGTGACAATTCCATTTGAGGTTGTCTTGAAAATCGAGACCTAAGAATTTTGTTTCGTAACAGTTTTTGTGTTCCGCTTAACGAAAGAGAAACCTAGGTAGGGTTATACAATTGTGGAATGATAGACATGGTTTTGTCAGTGTTTACAATGAGACGATTTACATGGAACCAAGATGAGAGGTTCGACAAATCGTTTTGAACATTAAATTTTTGAAAATTTTTATTTTATTTTTTAGATAATCTTTTGGAATTCATTTCGAAATTTTGGTGAAAATTCACCGCGCTGTTCGTCGGACAAAAATAAGTAAAGACCTAATTTGTAGAAAATGAAATGTTTATTATTTTTGTATACGCATACTTTTATCTAGAAACGTGTGCATTTCGAGTTGTAAACAAGAAAGAAAAAGAAAATAATTTTTCTCGAAGTTTTTCGAATTTTTCTCAAAACTCTCGAGCTTTACGAGGTGGCAAGTTGAAATTCATATTCGGCATTGAGCACCTCCGAAAACGTAAGGAACGATTGAGAAAGAAACTTCTATATTTTTCCCCGCCAAACTACCATATGACTAGACCACTTCTTTGCTCGTATCGCTGATCGCCCCTCCATCATAATCTCACCATTAGTCACTCAGACGCTGTTTCAATGATATCTCTTAATACATCATTTCCGCCATAACCTGCATCGTCTTATTATTTGTAAATGTTCACTTTAGTTTTTGCTTGTATCGGAGTTTTGGATGTTTAATATTTTTGAGTTTATCATGCATGAAAGCGCAGGGATTCGTACCGGATACTTCGGTTCATAAGATTGTCACGCTACACGTGTTCGATGTAATAGTCTGAGGCGGAGCGTGACTGTCTTGTGAACCGTAATACTGGGGTTTTCTATCTCATTACTCTTTAAGTCTAACAACAAACTTCTACATGAGACGATTTAAAAAATTCGTTTTATGATCCAGAATACAGAATACATACTCGTTTAGTTTCCGTTTTTTAAGTTTGAAGTTTTTCTTCACAGGTGATGACACGATATTTTCACATTCATTCTCTCATATTTGTAAGGGCATGGATAATTGAATACCAAAGACAGGAGAAAGTACTTTTCTATACACGATCGAGAGGCATCGTACTCCCCGGAATATGGCATCCATTTTATCAAGCGCGTTAGAAAATCACATTTCAGTCTTTCACTTACAATCGGTGAAAGATATCGTGGTCCGTAAGGATGGGGAAAATAAATATTGTGAGAGGATAATAGTTTCAATATCTGGAATTTTAACTCTGCATTGATGTAGAAGCAATCATTCCATATAAGAGCAAAGATAATTATTTTTTTCGACGTTCATTTTTGGAGATAGAGCTCCGTGATCAAAATTTGTTGTGTTGAAACCTCTGTTTCCATTCATATCGCCGTACATACCGAAAGCTAGTATCGACTTTCGAGCGTATCTCGAGAAATTCGAGTCGACAGGGGGCCATGGTCGCTTCGATACTCCTCTGTTCTGCTCTCGTGCGCGTTGTACATGATCGCTCTCTTGCTGCCACGCTCTACGCTGTCGTCCTGGCTTCGTTTCCCGGCTCGGTCAGCGTCCTTCAGTCGCAGTCTTCGGCTTCAACGCTGTCCTCGAATGCGCGGTCGTCCGAGAAACCTCTGTTGTGTTCAACTGGAAGCCAGGATTTGTGTTCCAGCTGATTCACGGATCTCTCAACTGCGGAGGTTTATTGAGAGATGTGTNGGTATGTTAGGAGCCTTTCTTGGTAGCCAGATCTCTTTCGATGGGTCTATGGGGAAGGTTCCATGATGTAGAGCAATGAAAATGATGTAGAGCCATGGTGTATGTGCATCACGCCATGTTTGTTTACATTAGTGGTTGTAAACGAACAATTGAAACTATCCAAATGATCTAATTTGTTCTTTTCACTTTCCATTTCAATGTGCGTATAGAAAATTATTTGCTTCTTGCTTTGTTCGTTGATTTAAATTTTTGTTACGTTTACACATCTGAATACCATTTTTCCTAGAATACTTTGAAAAGACACTGTAGTCAATGTACCTTCTCCTAATATCAATATATCTTATCTTTTGTATGTCAAACAAAAATTATTTTTGTACGATCTCAAATGCCTACGACTGCAAGTTCGTGTACCAACGAACCATACAAGATTTCTTTCTCTTAATACACTTTCGTGTAGTTTAACTGAGAATGTATCTGAATGGTCTTTTGGCGTCCAGTTTAGCAGCAGATTGCGTCTTGTTGGACAGTGTGATTTGACGTAGAAAATACTACGGCTAACTGTTTGGACGATATATTGAACCAGATTTAAGGTCAAAACTCTCTAATTTGTTGCGTATTAAAACCTAGAAAGTAGTCGCAGATGGATATAAACAAAATCTCTCTTAGTACACTTCTTCTTCCTACCATATGTATTTTTAATACATTCGTGTTCTGAGCGAGAAAATTGTCGTGAACTCGTATTTGAGGCACTTAAATTGTATTAACATTCTAGAAACTTTGTTCTTATGAGGAATTGTTAAATAGTTTGAATTGTTACTGACTATTTGAAACATTTATCTTAAGTTCTCTAACCAGAAAATAATCTAAAACACGAAATTATCTCTGTGTGGCAAGAAACGGTACAGTAAAGCAAGGTATGTACGGTACAGCCAACCGATAGCGTATCAGAGGGTCCTTGATGTATTTTAGCAGAACAAGTGGGAGGGCGCATTGCCGAAATACGTTACGCTCTCAGAAGTACGCCGTCAAAAGTGCGTTGAGACACAAATGACAATTTTATTTTCCTGTCCTGGAAAACACAACCGCTCTTGCGCGTTTATGGATTATCAGAGGAAATATGTCGATTAGCGTGATCCTAGTGATTGATTGCAACCCATTGTGCTGTATCGTTTACTCTCTCTCTTAGAATGTCACAGTGTAAAATTCGTGTGACTTGCCTCAGACTCAAACCGCATCACTCAAATCAAAGACATGTGTGCCAACCGACTGAGCTACCAAGTTCACAAACCCGTGATATGTAGTGTATCTATAAACACCTATTTTCGTACGCTTGTGGAATACAATAAAACAAATTAGATTGAAGTTGATAACCGTTGTGCGTGGCATGGGATATAATATATAGGAAAATAAATTACGTAACCTCTTTTGTCTGGTTTTCCGACGACTCGTTTTACCGTGAGGTTCAGTGGGAAGGAGAGGACTTACATTTGATTACTTCATAAGTGTTATTATTTTTTAAATATATCTCGTTAGCAAACTTAAGGGATTTTCTGCATTCTACTTGAGAATATGGAGGGTAATTTTTGCATACAATGTTACAGAAATATATATATATTTTTTTTCGTTTCACGCAAATCGTTTCTTCAAAGTGGTTAAAACATTGTACTTATAGAAATTAATATTGTACTAGTTATAATAATTAATGCCTTAAGCGTACATAGTTGTGTAAGCTTGCGGTCCGAGCCACTACACTTGAGTAATTTGAGTTCAATAGTATTTCATTTTAAATTTCTGAGAAATTTTAAAGATCAGTTAGGTTTTCTAAAGTATTAATAAATACACCCACATACTTCTTCAAAATTATGTTTGATCTTAAGATCTCTATTATGTAAATTGTGCCAGTAAGTACTGCATGTTAAATGCAAAAAAAGTATCATGCTCAACTTTTTTAGTATTTTAGTTTTATTTGTATTTTGAGTTTTAATATTTATCCATATTTTGTTATTATTTATTTGGTATTGTATCTATTCTTTGTTCGTCTATATTGTCCTGCCAACGAGCGACGAGTATACTAAAGTAATAAATTCTACTCGAATTCACAAATGCGAAATTGAAACGCTTTTTCTAAACCTAAAACTGTCGCAGATTGAGCTAATGCTGAATGTCAAAAAGAGTCTCTGAATACAAATCAAATTGAGAGACGACGTTAAATCAAACATACAAAGGTAGAATATATGTTCGAATAATTATAGGCTTAAAATATTTGTCTCAGCCATCATAAAATTTCCTGTAGCATTTTAGGTAAATTCTCTATATAATTGTTAAATAGCCATGGACAATGTACTAATGCTTTAACCCCTTTGCAATGAATATTCAATTATTTCTTGTCATTTTATCTCTTTCAAGGAAAAAGTGTTGCTGATTTGTGCAGCATTAAGTAACTGGTGCTTCGTTTGAAAAATTCATAAGTGTAAAATAAGACATACTCTACAAATCGCGTGAAATGAGTCTTGGAAACTAGTTTCATGTCATTTCCAGAAATATCACTCTACCACTAATTTCAAATTCTCTCGAGTCTTAAGCGTCGCTGATCAGGGGAGCACTATAACAATTGATTTCCTCGTTTACGAATTAGTCTGCTAAACTGCATAAAATGAGCTTAAAATTTGTGATTAAGTGCAAAAAAAAAAAAAAAGCTTGTAGGNGGCCGCAGGTGTGCTGCCACTGCACCACCCGCCTCGACTCCCAAAGCCCGGAGTAGTCCCGTGATAATTCGCCTAGTCGTAGACGATGCAAACTTCCCTCCCCGAGTAGGTACTCGTATGTCGAGAGTTCAAAAAAATATTTTCCTTTTACTGTTAATATGTGTATAATTGGATTTTTTATTTTGGAAACCATTTATTATATAAATGGCACTAACCCCATTAAATGAAAAGTATATAACAAATTTTTACGTCATAATTAAACAGTAACAAAGTTATAAAGTTGACCGAACCACAGGTGAAAGTTTAGGAACGAGGAATATCAAAAATCATTATTATAAATTTATTGGCATAATTCTATCAAAAGTATCAAACAAAATTATTTTCAAAAAACAATTACAAAAATATTTATCAAACATTCATAGCAGTTAGTAAGTATAATTATTTCAGTATCTTGAATGAATTCTCTTTGCAGTATTTGATTTCTTTTCTGGAAATTCTCAACCATGGATTATTCTCTTGAAGTTGGTTTCGACTCTTGTCTCAAATATTTGTTTGAATTATGTCTCAATCTACATTCAGAGTTTTAAAGTTAATCATCGATAGTATTGAGAGACAAAGCAATTTCTCATATAGTCGTAAAAAATAACAGCAGTCCATTGTGTGTTCTTTCCTAGATTTTAAGAAAGAATTTATGTGGCTCAAAAATTGAGTCGCGATCATCATAGCTTGTAGAATAATTTGATTTATAAGCCAGGATTCACACGAACGTATTCTGTGTAGTTTCTATTTTGATGTTTAGTTTAATACACAGACTATAATGTGTAATTAAAGAATTTAATAAAGTATTGCATACTTTAAAGAGGGGCTTGTTCTTTTTTATGAATAATTGCAGTTGATATACTTCATTCATTACACTAACAATCTGTGAAAGTTATTCCCAAGTCTATTTCCAAAACGTGGACAGTACGAAAATTGTTAATGGTGTTATTGGAACATAGACGCTCTTTGTGAAATGTATGAAGTGCCTTTCTGTATAAAATACAGGAAAATTTCAGTATACTATTTCATGACATTAAGGTTCTTTTGATAGTTCAAGAGAATAATGACCCACATAGTGGCTGAAACGTTGTCTGTGAAAATAAAATTTTCATCTCCTTAAAAGGTCGAATATAACTTACAATATTTCTGTTATTATAGGAAAATAATGACAAATGCTTAAGTATTTGTAACATTAAATTGAACTGACTTACTTCCCCTAGACGGTCTTGGTGTCCTTCTTTGAACGTGTGGATTTATTCATAGATTAATATGTAATATATGATGTTTAATGCAGAAAAAAGTCATATATTTCAATATAATCTTTTGCAGGATCCAAATTTTGTAAGTTTGAGAACATAATAAATTGCCTTCTGTGGTTCTAGGTCAGCGGTTCCTAACCTTTTCAGTCTTGTTACACCTATGACCTACCAGGGAAACTGATTTTACCCCCCTTTAAAATGTTATCGAAGAAAATAACACAAGCATAGAAATAGTCTTTATTAATCATAAAATTGCACAAATATATACGTAATTACAATTTAAATGTACTTCCTTAATTAATTAATGACAATGTGAAGGTTGGAAGTGTTTTGCATTCACAAGTTTTTTTATGTTAGGTTTATTTTCACTTACGCGCATCTCAAGTCATGTTCCACAGAGAGACGGTTTCTGACCTTACTGTTACTAAAGTTGAGAAACCACTCTCACATCTATAAGTGGTAGCAAAAGTGTTATATGTCTGATCTCATAATTTTGAAATTCCGCTTTAAAAAATGCTACCCTTCCGTAGTCCGAGAAATACTACTTTGGTTGACACATCTTCGTCTTTAAAAATTTCATCATCAGGAGAAAATGGTCTTAATAAAGAACATGACGATTGTCGAAGCTCGGAAAATATTACGCAGAAAATTGGAAACAAAATTATTCCCCCCGCAGAATAGCTGTTTCACCCCCGCAGGTTTAATTACCTCCAGGTTCGGAACACATGTGCTAGGTGAAGACAAGGAAATTTTGCTTTTAAATGGTGTTGTAAAACAAATACATGAGCGAAAAAAACCCATATTACTAGTAACTATTTTGCACTAACGCCTTGCGATTCAGATTCAGTACGACATAGAATTTTGAAGCTTTACATATTTAAAAGGAAAAAACAGCACTCTACTTTTGAGTTAGTTCGACTTCAATTATATTTTGAAATAATGGTGAAAATGTAGTTATTGTGGTATGACCGATGGTTATTTAATAATAAAAAATAGTTAATAATAAAAAAATAGTAATCATAAAGAAAATTAAGGTCGGGTTTCGATGACGGGCGAGTCTATTTAAATACGCCACAATACTGAATTTCTTTACATGCAAGCGATGGGAAAATACTTTTTAAAATGTCATGAAATTTCATACGCTAGTACTGTAATTTTAGACTTGAAATCCTTGTACAAGTTTTGAGATCTAAGTTAACGTACACCAAAAGTAATGTACATATTTAAAATACCTTGTACAGATTCAATGACAAGTACATTAAATTTAATGAACTATTAAATAATTTTAATATATCTGGACGCAGAAATTAAAATCAGTAGATTAATTTTTATGGCTGTTCTGAAATGAGTTTCATGTGCTTGTACATAAATTTGATGTAGATACAGTGTTGTATTAACAGTGACTAGAGGAGCTTGTTTCTGCCAAGTCCTAGTTTGTGGAAATGACGCGATTGAAATTCGCGGAACTCCCGGGGAAATCCCCTCCTCATGGCTTCCTTTGGAGGAAGTGCATCTGTTGAACCAAAGCTCATAATTTCTTGTACAAGCTTCTCATATATCTTACATTAACCTCTCCTGTGGTATTCATTCGGTTCGTTTCGAAAATGTATGAGGAGCATCTATCAATTTCATTAGTCTTAATATATAACTGTATCCTGAAACATGAAACCTTTTGACAATCTGTTCCATCTGCTCCATAAAATATTTTAATTGGTCTGTTTATTATTAATTGTTTTACATTTTAACAATTGATTTTTAAGACAATGCATGATGAACACTGCTATGAGAGGACATCCTCAAAATATAGCACAGAACCCTATTATATATAGTAAATATAGTGTGAGTGCTGACTACTATAAGTTACAATTAGTGTAGAAATTTACAAAAACAAATTTAATACTTAAGCGGTTAAAAAAGAGGGGCAACATCAAAGGTTTGCAAAGTATAATCATTTTTACACTAGACACTATTTTCTAGTTTACCTTGATGTAATAAGAAATTTGGTATTTAAATTTCTTGAGTGATAGTACTTTTCGCTCTAGCTATGATTATTTTGGTGTAATGGATACGTAAGCTTGCTATCAACAAAATGTCATATCTAGAACGAGGAGACCGAAAACCCAGCATTTATTATGAAAAATGATTTCTACCCTTCAGAATCTGAAAAACGTCTTTATCTATACTAATCTAAGTGAATCATTTGGGATGTCTGTGGCGTGAGCAGAAAAACAATTTAAATTGGTTGCTTATTAGAATATATGAATCTTCACTCGAACGACTGTTTACTATGAAGCTTACTAATGTGTCCGCCAGAATTCAATTGTGTTACGTGAGGCGGAAGGACAATCCACTGAACGTAATCTACGTGACCGAATCGTAGAAGCAAATTTATATAAAGGATGTGAAGAACATTGTTTTCAAGTACGTAACCTAAATGTGAACTAAAAACCAAAGAATTCAGAGATAACTATGCACATTACGTTTAAAGTGTATTACTATTCTGACTGGATTTTAAAATGATATATTAGGATACAATACCGAAAACTGTATTTTGTAGGTTTTCCTCGTATTTAATTTAATTATCCTATAGTAGAGAAATATGGAAGATAACAA
>NNCF01127388.1:937677-972213 GCA_002313205.1 Laupala kohalensis
CCTCTCTCTTTCCCTTTCTCTCCTTTCCTCTCTCTCTCTCTTTCCCTTTCTCTCCTTTCCTCTCTCTCTCTCTCTTTCCCTTTCTCTCCTTTCCTCTCTCTCTCTCTCTTTCCCTTTCTCTCCTTTTAATGTTCTTTTCGGATTTTTGGATTGACCTTGAAAGATTCGCTACATTTAACGCGAACTAGTGGAATCTTCGTCTCAACAGCTTCGCCTGTCTCTGTTTTCACTGTATCTTTCACCCAACTCACAAATGACGGTTGCGGTGAGTGAATATTCGAAGACGAAGGCGAATGCGAATTTCGAACGATCACGATGAATCCTTCGTATCACGGCTAATTAAAAAACCCCGACAGTGTAGAAAATCCCGCCCGTGCGCCTGTTAAACTATGAGAAATGACCCGCCCCATTGTCACCGAACATTGTTCCAATACTATTTTAATATAATTTGAATTATGGCGAATCATTTCAATTTTACATTAATTGCTGTGTAAACATTAGAAGTGAAAATTCTTATTCATTTATTTAAGTATTAGAAGTAAAAATCTGAAGTGATAGATTCTGAGTGATAGAAAAATGTACTCCGAAACAAATAATTGAAACAAGGAAGTAAGGACGTTTAAATTTGTGTACAGTCTGACAAGAATTTGCAGTCGTATATGTTCCAAAGAAATGTTCTGGCATTGTTCTTGATTCTGACGGAGTTCGAATGGACCGTATGCAATTAGGTTATGATTATTTGATAAATTGAGGAATTTCATTCAAAAAATTTCCCTTTCGGGGAAATCGAGCATGAGAAAAACTTAGCCCCTTAGCCCCTTCAAGAATTGATATCAATGTCATGTTCATGATATGTCCATATTTACGTAAGAATACTTGCCTTGAGGACTTCAAAATTTAAAAGGAGCACAGAAATATTTTTTTGACCTTCCGTTGCGTTATATTAGGAATGTTTAAAACGTTTTCTTACGCTATGAAGCGTCTGCTACACGACGATAGGTGATTGCAGTATCATGAAGAAAAGTTGTGCGAAAGTCACTACTAAACCTAGTGTTAGTCTAGGTAATTATTTTCAGTTCTTTTGTGTGTTTATATAATTTACAGTTATGTAATTTATAGTTATGTAATTTTAGTTATAATTTTGTGTGTTTATATAATTTACAGTTATGTAGTTTATAGTTATGTAATTTTAGTTAGTCTCACTTCTTGCATCCCCATCGTCGTGGACGTAGTGATTCGTGTTAGTATTTAATACGTGTAGAAACAGAATACATTATACGAAAGAAGTTTTTATTACACAGTGTACTTTTATGTATTTAACGTTATTTCAAATATCGTGAAGTTCCACGTTTGATCTTCTTAAATTTCATACGTGCACTGAAGAATAAACACAACTAAAAAGTTGAACACGGAAGAAGGCTTTCGAGCACAAAATGTCCACAAATAGAAATTAAATATCGTATTTTTAGAATTTAATTTCTCAAACACTTTGTACTTTTGTAGAGTTTTGATGCTATTGAAAATATAATGGACCAATCCAAAATCATAAGTATTTAATCTACTGAATTGTGTTACGCGAATTATATTCAGCTAATTGTGCTGCTTATGTTGTATATATGCTTTAATAATATGTTGTTTCATGTCAATTGTATAAAATAAGATTCACTGGGTGGAAGTCAATGAGGAACTTTTCAATATGTAGAATCAATCACGATTTGTGGGAGTGTCAACTTAAATAATAATGAATTTTCTTGACTTTGAGGACTCAATGTTGAAGGAAAAGGACCGCTGTGATCAATAAGTGCGTACAATGTGTAAGGTGGTGGTTCGTTCCAGCAAGATGTGTAACTGAGTATACTGCAACCTGTAAATATTTGTTCTTTTTTATTTTAATTTTTGGCTGTCCCGTTAGATCAATGGTTCTCAAACTTAACAAATTACTAATAAAAATAACATTATGGTGGTTGGAACGAACTCTGTTGTAAATTATACGGTAGAGTAGAACGTTGTGTTGTTTCCCATTTTCCAAATAACAAAATCTCAAGGCTGTCTGTTGGCTTACTGTTAGAAGTTAAAGGTTTCCTGGAGAGCAAATTTACGAGGTTAGTAAAACCTTGTTTTTCTACTTCATATGATTCTTACAGAACTGTGATTCGAATTTAGTCAGTTAATTGAATAACGACCGTACGAAGCACCTTTGCATATTTCACATGCACTCTGATGAGATTTTACTGTATTTAAAGTTTTAGTTTATTGAATCCTAAGCTAAGTTTGGGTTTCAGAAATACCTGTTAAATACCATTCTTAACATAATCATCTCTAGGTTTATGTCAACATATTTTCAGTCCCTTTCCAACGGATTTATTTCAAAATGACTGAGGCAGGAACACATAGCTAACAAAATAAGTAAATGCATTTTCGGAACAGATAATTCCAACCAGTGATACCAAAATCACACCTTTAATTCGGTATACTTGAATGGACAGCTACACGAAATTTAGAGATATTTGGTGGGAAACAGAATAGTTAATGAGAGTTGAAAATTTCGCTGATGAATTTAGCTGTTCCATTTCAGATTACCTTGAATATCGTATTGTTTAAACATTTAGAAACTAGTAATACTAGAAACTATTAAAATACTAACTATGCATTAAAGTATTTTTATTTTCCATCAATCGCTGTCCTCTTGTGCCAATCGAAGCATGGTGCCAAGAAACAGGAAATGTTTGTTGGCTGCCAATCTGTTTTTTATTAAATTATGAAAACTAAAATTTCCATAAGTGACACTATTCACACAAGTTCTGAGTGTATCGCTATATCAATTTTCTAGTCCAGAAATACTCATGTTAGTCAGTACAACTGAGATTCCTGATCCTTAATTCTGAAGTGCTTCTTTTCGAGGATTCATATTCCGCCTCTCTCCATTGGACCAACAGGACATAAAACTGCCAAAGTCAACGAACATACGGGTTGTTTGGGAGCTTTCACTAACGTTGGTGGTCTGTTTTTGCGTTCGGAGTGAAAAGGGCCGCTCATTTGCAGTTCACTCGCTTAAATAACCATAAACTGTGCTTGGGACCTCTGATGTAAGATTAATACCTGTAAGAAGGTTTTTTCGACTGCATAGCAGCCATCGTCAGTAACGTACACTGGCACTTGCCAATAATTTTCCTCAATAATCAAAGATTTTCCCCAATAATCAGTGTACGTTACTGACGATGGCTGCGATGCAACCGAAAAAGCTTTCTAACAATAAAACAATGAGCAACATAGAAACGTCTAATACCTGTAAGTCAAATAATAGAATCGTTGGCGACCACATTCGGGAATTTTTTATCATGAACCACCTTCATTTTTCCTTTTCTACTCTTGATTTGCGACATACACATAAAGAATTTATGTACTCAACAACTAGGAAAAACACGATTCTCTTCAGTGTCTGCAATATTTGTTGTCTGCTTTGATCAAACTCGTTCTGGTTGAAATTAAGCGAATATTGCGATATACGTGAATGTCACCTTCGCTGCCATTGCTGTTCATGGAGGGGATGTGTTAGGTTTTACAGTACGCAGTTGCCTGATTTGCCAATTCTGCAAATAATTTCATAATACACGACACTCAATGCAATATTGAAATACTTTTCCCCCCAGGGGACATCTAGTAAGTACGTGTTTGGCGAACACGGGGCCCCGAGCTGAGTCTGGCATTACTTCCACTTACGCAATGCTTCTTCCTTTCTCTTTTCTGACCTTCCTTGGTTACCTCTTGTTCTTTTCGATCCCGACGCTATTAAGGCTAGGGTATCTTTCATTTTCCTCATTCTTCTCATTTTTTGTCCTACCCCTCATTTTTTGTCCCCCCTTATTCTTTGTCCCCCCCCTCATATTATGTGCCCCCCTCATTGTAGCCCCCCCTCCATTTGATGTATGTTGTGAGATATGTTTTGGTATGTCGTAGATCAGGAGCGTTTTTAGTGGGTAGGGTTGAATCATTAGAGAGTCCCACACGCGGGGAGTCATGTTGGCACTCCCTAGTGCGTAACTGCATTTTCCGTACCTGTACAAGTTTTTCGGGCTCCAATGACCTTTGATGTCGACATGAGCCGTAAAGCCCCACCAAAAAACAAAAAAACAAAAAAAATACTTTTGGTATTTGGTTAGATGTGTTTCTTTCAACGACAACATAGTTAAGTGAACATGTTTAGTGCTCCATGGTGAAGAGTGTATCTTTGAAAGAATCGGATTTTTATGGCCGCATTTGTTTTTGGGTTAGTTTTAAATTATTGTTCTTGTTGATTTGACATAATTCTTAGGAAATTTTGACTCTAGAATTAAAGTGTTTCGTACGAAAAGTAGTTACATCAGTCTCCCATGTTTAAAGAAATAAAGAATTGTGCTTTTAAGTCCTGCTTTTAAAAACCTTAAGATGTTTACAAATATTAATTACAAATGTTAAATATTAAATGTTAAGTTATTTACAAATAAGTTAATTTCTTTTAAGGTTGGTATTATTTTTTAACAATTATAAGGCTAACTAACTTGTGTAAATATTAGATGGGCGTAGCCTAGAGGCCACAGGGAGGGTTATTTGCCCTGAATAAACTAAAAACCAAAATAAATGTGAAAAAGAAACTAATGCAGTTCAAATTTTCCGTGTGTAAATCACTCGTCTAGACAATTAATTCACAAGCGTATAAAGTATATTTTATCGGCGCTACTCCATTATGTCCAATTACCATCTGCAATCCATACCTGTTGAGAATTTCTCACGAACATCAAGAGCTCTAGAATCCTTGATACGGGTTAATGCCATATTTCTGCGCAATTATTGCAGAGATGAGATGATGCATCTACTTCGTCTCCCCTCTAATACGTTAAGACAACTCCCCCCTGTTCCAAACCTGGCTACGCCCTAATTTAATGCAAGTAGAGAAACTGCGCATGAAAAAGTAAACAAAGGAATAAATCGACGAAAGCGAACCGAGTCAAAAATGCGTGGAGGAACAAAAGAAATGACGTAAAACTTAATTCCCCAGGGAATTGCTTTCAGTAGGGTCTGTCTNCGGAGGCACTAGCCAACCTGAAGTTCCGCAGTATGGTCACCACGTGCGTTTCCGTAACACTTGACTGTTACTTGTATACTTGCGATTCGATTCTCTCTCGGATCATCCTTTAAACTGCCAATGTATAGTACACTTGGAAAAGAAGAAGTTAAAGAAACAAACATAGCCACATTTTTACTTTCTCATATCATGGATAAAAATATAATATTGACAATTTTCGATCGCCAGGCTTCAATTAACCGTCTACTCGAGGTTACCTGTAACCGAAAACCTATTTTTTTAAAGAATCCCGTTTCTGCAAAACAAAAGTGGCTAAAAAGGATATTTAATCAAAGAATAACTGAACTAATATACACAAATTCTCTCAAATCTGAGCCATTATCATTCATATAATTCTTGTCTCTTGTAGGTTATGAGCAAGAGGTGCGTGTCACATCTATTGGATCAAAGATATTAGAAAGTTATTGAAAATTATTTTACGGAATAATTATTTTTACAGAATTTGTAATTTTGACTTCGTGTACATACATGAAAAGCGTTATAAATGGTTCTGTACGTACATCTCTAGTTTTAGCCATATCTTTGCAAGGTATTTAAAACTTGGAGCCAGTGTGCAATGAGGTGGAAGAAGTTACACTTCAAAGATGTGAGATGTGTATTCCACACGTTTCTGTTACTGATGAAAAGATATGTATTCTCTGCCGCCTTATTGACATAATGTTATTTTCGTGTCTCTTCATCGGTCTTATGAAATTATTGTCCAATCTATTAATTATGTCAAATATTTTGATAGGGATCGACTGAGGAATTAAAAACTAAATTATTGATGATTATGTAATTTTATGTATTTACTCAGGATCTTGTTTTTACAAAATACCATAATCCCGTTCGAATCTCCATTCTCGACCCGTGATCGCCTCTGCGAGAGATAAATGTTAATATCTATGGTAAGCTCATAAAGTGGACTGCAGTGCTGGACGCGATGCATAGGTAGAAGACACCTTTCTCGCGGATGAACAGGCTGTCCATGGGAGCGTTGCTCTGTCACTGTGCGACCTTGAGTTGCTCAACTGGCACTGCGTCAGCTGTATTGCACCCAGTTGCGCAATCTCTAACTGAGGAAACCCTTCCGCCTCATCTTCACGAAAGATGGAAAAAGTCGCCAGTCACCCACACAGACTGACACACGTCACGCAGATTTTCGTTCGCAGATGGTCTCCAAGGTTAAGTGTGCTGAAATTGTTTTTGTGAACTGACACTGTTCTTTAATGAAGAGTTGCGGGACGTGTTGTCTACTTGTGCAGTAACTTTGCTCTTGATACGGTAGATGTTACGATGCTCCGGCTATTTATGCGACATTTTTCGCCGCTTCTTCTCATTAAGGATCCAGAATTTCATTTTGAGAGGAACCCATGAAGAGGAATACCAGGGAATGAGGATCCATTCATCGGATTTTTTAATTAACTTCTTGAAACTGCAAATTAAGACATTCCTTTACATAAATATAGCATTAACAAATTACATTTTCCATAAATCTTGAAAAAATACCTTTTTGAAATAATTCGTGTTTTTAGTCAATTTTTACTCTGGGCGTTTCTTGTATTATAAATTTTACCTAGGTAATTTTCTAGTAGATAAGTGGCTCAATATCTTTCAGGAATACGAATATGCTAGATTCAATGCAATATCACATCCCTACATTAATGTAGGAGTGGAAATCTGTAAAAGTTAAGTCATATGGTTGATCTGTGTACTCATCTTCTTAAGAGAGATTTTATTTGCTCGTCGTCTCTCTCATTCGGCATACTGAGTTTTTTCCGAAGAAAAAACCTTTTATTACTACTATTTCCATCTCTTTTTTGGGGGAACACGTTACTTCCGGGGATGATCGAAACTTCCGTGGGTATTTAGGTTTCCGATCAATGTTGTTTGAGCAAAGCTCATAGTTTGTTCAAATTTTGTGAAACTAAGTCCAATAAGTTTCAGAACAGTTTGCCAAATTATTACGAATGAGAGCAATATTTTTTATTGTCTTCTACGACAGTTGCTTATATAATCAAATTTTTAGAGAAAATATTGTAAATGGTATCGCAATCTCTCGCGTATATGAATCGTTAAACACTAAGTAAACATTTTAATACAAAGTTCCATGTGAATATTGTTTTAGTTCAACAATACTAAGCTCTAAATGATCTGTTTTGCATAAGAATTTGTTGCTTATTTAGATTACTGTATGTATTATTTAATGATAATATTATTTATTTATTAATTAAATTAATTATATTTCCATTACAAAGTCGTATTTCGTAAAACTGTTGAATCATGTGAATAAAAATGCAAGGAGACAAGAACGGCAGACTCCATCCTCCATCCTTGTTGTTCGGGGAGAAACCTTGGTTCACTTACAACTAATAAGAAAAAGTTTGTGATCCATGTTTCATTTGAAAGCAGCAGTCTTTCGTCATACATGTATATATGAGGGAATCCTTTCGGTATCATGAAGAAAGAAGAATCCAGAAGGCAAATGAAGTTACTTCTACATAGACCTCATCTTTTTTTTTTTTCGTTGTTGTTGGCATTCTGGTATTCCTGTCATATTAATCTACCTTTTAAGCACTTGTATTAACAAAGGTATTTATAATTAAGTAGATCCGAAGAGGTGTTGGGAAGCACCTCGATAAACTTCTGCTTTCCCTCTCATGAAAGGAAGACGACAGGATTTAGGGGGTCCGGGACAAATTTGGGGCTCCCTTTCCCGATCAGCAGGTCTATATAATGTTTAAACGTACGAAAATATTTAAAATTTGTGACTTACATTTAGTAGAACTTTCTTACTTAGTAGCTTGTAATATATGCATAAATATACTCTACCATTTAATGAATAAGAGAATATTTAAATCACACAAACGAATCTGCAATTTATCCAGTTACTACAATTTCATAATTACCAACAATAGAGTATTACCAAATGTTATATTGGCATTTAATAATAAACTATAATTGATCTTTGTGGTGTCCTACCTGTATCGAAAACATTTTTTTTCCTATGACAACTTTTCAATTTTGAAGCCCCCTCCTAAAACTCCTGTTTGGGGGCATGGATCAAACTACCGCTTCTGCCTCCCCACCCACTGTCTGAACGGCACTGCTCATATGTTCGCTTGCGAGTCATCTGGCTCGAAAGTATCCTAGCAAGGTCCCGCATTTTGAGCTTCTCTCATCGGCGGGACTAGTGACACTTGGGTTTTTGGTTGCGTTGCGCCCATCGTTAAAACAAAGTGAATTGCATTATGTTGCAAACCAGTTCAAGAGGAGCAAAACTGCTTTCCTTCGTTCAAACTTCCGTCGAAATAAAAAACTTGATAATTTTATATTTATCGCGCACATATAACTCGCAATGAAAAAGTTCCGGACATTATACTTTGTTGAAACAATCTAAAGTACTGAATGAAACTTACAAAACTTCATCTAGTTTAAGCCACATACAAACCAAGACAATCAACAACTGTATACACGAAGGACGCAAATTATACAATGTATTGCAACTGTTTTCACTCTGATTGTAAAATGGAGTCACCTTGGGAAATACTGCCAGATCATATGCCGTGTCTCTTACCGTGGAACACTTTCTTCTGGAGTGTCTCAATTATAGTACCAGCCAACGGCGACACAAATCTACCCAACAGTTTGAACGTTATGCTAGGACAAAATGAACCGATTTTAATACGTCTTTTTAGATTCCTTCAGGAATGTGGTCTCTGGAACAGTATCTGATTTTTTTCCGTATGTTATTGCTCAAATTCGTACACGAAACGGGACTCATCCCACGAGTTCTCGGGAGGGTTTGGATTTGAACGTTTTCCCCCTTTACTTTGAATTAACATTTTTCTCTCTCAAAATTTAATTTTTTCCCTTTGTTTTTGGTTTAAATATTTAAAAAATTAAATTATGTGATTATACTGTAATTCAGGGGGGGTTTTAGTGGGTATAGTTGATTCATTCTGAGAGTCCCACACGCGGGGAGAGACATGTGGGCTCTCCTTAGTGCGCAACTGCATTTTCCCTACCTGTACATAATGTTAGGGCTCTAATGACCTCGATATCGACGAGCCGTAAAGCCCCACAAAAAAAAATGCCGTGTCTGCCATTCCCTAGGTTGCTAGTGCATAAATGTATTCATTCTTTTTCACGTAAATTTTGCTCCGTGACCACTGATAGGGGTTCATCAACTCTGCAAAGCCATTGTAAAAGAACCACATAAATACTAGTGCAAAAATTTTGTACTATTTTATTGATCTTTTTACATAAATGTTTTTACTGTCGTTAGTTATAACGTTTTCATGGTTCTGTCAACGTGCTGTCAAGCTGATAGAGCCATACTACAAATATGATTCACCAACAAGCAAAACCATCTCGTGAAAATTGGCCCATTATTTTTAGCCATTAAAATATTTTTATTACTATTGCTTTTGTACAGAGTTAAGTGTTATAAACAAAGGCGGTAAAATTATGGTAATTATATAACAATTAAGTAAAAACTATGCACTAGTTTGTGATTTTGTTATAGTGGTTCTGCCAGGTTTATATCTTTACATTTACTATTATTAAGTTAAATATTTGACGACACAATAGGTTTAATTTTTTTAGTAGTTTTGTTTAGTTTACTTTTTTGTATAAAAAGCTACAACTACTGTTTTCTACTTGTACTTTCATTGTTTCACGTTGGTACAAATAATAAGTGCTGCCTCGTGCTATCTACATGCTATTTAAAGCTTATTTCTCATTGCCAGCTTAAGAGAACACAGGAGTCCCATAGGATTTGTCTTAATCGTTGTTGGTTTGTTCTTTCTATCAAGCTTATCGGTGGACGAATCACAGCATTGTTTGTTTCACTTCCAAATAAATCTTTCGACATCAACGGTTCGTTGCTGCTTTTTAACTCGTTTCTTACCCATTTGAGAATTTTAGACTTCCGTTAATTCCTTCCACACAAATTCGTGTATACACATGTCTTTAAGTTTTTAATGTTTTATATGCTCCGAAATTAAGATGGCGTATTATATAATAATTTATCTTAGTGACTATTCCTGTGAAAACAGTAGATGAAACTAGACAGTTTTTCGTATTTTGTGAGTACATTTAACAGTTTCCTTTTTTTACTTGTGCTAATAATGTGCGAGGGGCAACATTTATTGGGGTTGCTAATAATATTGGGTTTCAGTTTCTGGTTACATTTCGTTTGTAAGAAAAGTATGCATGGTGTTATTGTATTCGAGGTAATATTTTTTATAACGGTGATACATTTTTGCGACTGTCATAGTCACTTCTAATGACAGAAATTCTTTCATTTTGTAGAACAAAAATCTTGGGTTTCCTCTGATAAAAATATCTAAGTGCGAGAACAACTGAATGAGGCAAAGGTCTGTGCCAAACAACAGGGTTTCTTGAAAGGTCATTGACCGTTCAGGTATGTCTTAAGAAGCTCTCCTTGAGAAAATTACTACGTGAATGCTGTTCTGTTCATTGGCTGATCCCTAAGACAGTTGATATGGTGTTTGATGACGCGTCTTTTATTCCTCTCTCCATGGTACATAATATATTTAAAGAACTGTGAAGCACAAAGATAAATGTCTCAGCTTTGGTCGATATACTTTAGATGTATAAGCTTGTAATATTGATGTATGTGAATCCATAAAAACAAACTCTGCAGAACATTAGAGAAAAATATATTCATGAACTAAAAGGTAAAAGAAATATTTTTATTTAATACTATGCGAATGCATTTTTGTGATAACGAGCATATTTTTTTGATGACAGCATTTTTAAATAATTTTAGATCCGAGTAATGATTCCAGATGTATGTAATAGGAAGTTTTTCCGTGCATGACAAATGTTAGACTCAAATAATCAATTTTTCTTTTTTTTCTTCATTTAGAGATCATCATAGATGAGTTTGTATAAATAAATCATTCTACTTCGTTGTGAGTAGTGCCACATTGTCCAGTTGTGTTCAGCATTCAGCAGAGCAGGTTCGATCATATGGTGTTATACCGCCCAGAATTATGAAGAAATTATGAAAACACGTTCCAATGCACTGTATTTCCGTAAGAAAATGATAAGGAGAAAGATACTAGCAGGGATGACATCATTCGTTTTCTCAAACTAACAGACACACTTCAACATCCTAGATTTAAAGATAAGTTAACAAAGCCATTCCGTATATAATTGAAAGACCTCGTTCAGACAAAATGGCATGATGAACGTTTAATCACCTTGATGGGGGTGATAGTAAGTTGACTCAAATTCAAAACAAAACAATATACAATATGTATAACGGGGCTTAATACCCCTGCGCCTTACAGAGGTCCTAAAATGTACCGTGGGCTGTACATACTATACTCTAGTATTCACTCTCAATGAACTGAAACAGTAACTAAAATTAGAGATATTAAAATATTTCGATTATTTGGAAGGTAAATGAGATCAGTAGCGGAAAAAGAAATTAATAAGTGTTAATAAGAATATTTTTTTACTGTCATGGCTATTTTTTAAATATTAATTTTTAATTTAAGCTATTATATTACTTAAGTGACTGTTTCGTTCATTGAGCACCGGTGGGAACTACAGAAAACCAACGGTTAGGGCAAGCGCGCTAAGCATAAAAAGAAGAATCTGGTTGGTAACTGGAAACCTGTAACAGAACAAACAAATTCGACGGCAGAATCAAATAAATTCAAAGAAAGAATACATACTTATATGCAGGGCAAATAACATGTGCATACATACCAACATACCCAAATAAATCTTGTTTACATATTTACCTATATATACGTACATGTACATGTACCCGTATCAGCACATGTACACATTTTTAAATCAATGAAAACAGACTAAAGTAGAATACTAATATTACTACTACTACTACTATCACTTATAATAATTATAATAATAATAACAATAATAATTTAAATATTTAAATTAAGTGTGTTCATTCTGGTCAATCTCCTTCATCAGTTCCGCCTCCCTCTTTTTTCGAACCATACTCAGAAACTTGCCAAGGAGTAAAGTAACGGAGATTCTATTATCTCGCATTATTTCAAAAGCTAGAGTGTAATTTCTTGGTTGTATCCTCCTCCAAGAAGCCACTTTTTTCTACCCATTTCAGTGTTAACGCAATTTAGCAGAATGTGGACCCAATCTTCTCGTTCCGTATAAAGAGCATTGCGAATCTCGATCCCCCATCAATTTCCTTAATTTCCATCCCCCAAGTCGAAACCAAGCGTAACCTGCTCTTACTACCTTGTTTAATTTGTCTATGTACGGTTTTCGCCCCCAGTCTCCTGCCACAATATTCTGCACGATTAGTGACATCTTTTCCTGTCTCTCAGCCGTTATGTTTTGTTTCTCTATGTCCTCAAATGTCTCTGAATAATTAATTCATAATCAGATCTCGCCGGAGCTGTCTATCACAAGTGTCCTAGACCGGCAGTTTCGATTATAGTTCTAATTTTTTGACTCCATCCATCGTTACACGTAAACTCGTAGCAATCGTGTATATTGTTGTTCCTTTCCCCATTTCTTATTGAAATCCAATATTTAATGGCCCTCACCTTAATTTTTACTTCTAACGGTAAAACTTCGAATTCCCAAAGAGTACCACAGTTAGCTGTTCTCGGAAGTCTGCCAAGAGTACTTTTCAAGAATTTATTTTGAAGTGAATTAAGTGATGCGCAATCTCCAACACCCCATATTTCAGCTCCATTCGCTACTGCAGGTACGAATAGTGACGTGTACATCGTTACTACAATCATAGGATCGATGTCAGGGATGGTACCAGTACTTCTTTGGATTTCATTTAGAATATACATGCCTTTTTGTTCTGATTTTTGTATATGTCTTGACATTGTTACGTTCATGCTTATTTTGATACATAGAAAAGTGTAATCTTTAACTTTCTCGAGAGGTTGACGTTTGTAATTCCAAATTTCATTTTTCTAAACATCCATCCGTTTTTGAATACCGTGACTTTGGTTTCATGATGCTTATATGCAGAGACATTTTATCACAGAACAGCTCCAACGTATCTATCTGAAGACCTATCTGAAGTCCTGACGGTGTTGTGGAGAATAAAACAAGATCGTCCGCAAATAGCAACCACAGTATCTATTTCTGTTCAGGAGGAGCACCTATTGTGGCATCTGTGGATGCCTCACATAATTTTTCTATTATATCGTTAATAAATAATATAAATAACAACGGAGAGAGAACTTATCCCTGCTTCACTTCGAGTTACTGGAAAAGTTGGGAGTTAGTGTAGTATTATTTGTTTTAACGCATGCATTGTCAGAGCAATATAAGGCTTGCAAAGGACGTATGAATTTTTTTGACACTCCCTTGTCCGCTAATACACACCAAAGGATGTCTCTGTTCAGTGTCGAAAGCTTTCTCAAAATCTACGAACACGCTGTACAGCTTTCCGCGTTTCTTTCGAGTTTCTCTCTCGGCTAACGTGTTTAAAATAAATAGATTATCTATTGTGCTATTGTTGCTTCTAAAACCAGCCTGTAATGTCGACAGTTGTAATCTCGAGTACTGAATTTTGCAATAAATTTTTCCAATAACATGAAGTAGTGAGTTTCGCCTATAACTATTTGGATCGTTTATATTTCCTTTGTTTTTATATATAGGTTGTATTACAGCCGTAGTCCATGAGTCTGGAAAAACACCTTCATTGTAGATATAAGTAAAAAAGTCGGTTAAAAATGGCACAATATCATTGGTTATTTCCTTAATACATTCGGAGGGAACATCATCTATTCCAGGCGCTTTATTGCTTTTTAAATCGCGAATGACAGAAGATATTTCATGTGATGTAATACACGTATCAAGTTCAGACACTTCATCGGTTGTAAATATTATTTCTATTGCGTTGCTACTTCGGGATGTGTTATTTCTTCCTGCTAGAAGATTTTTAAAGTGCATTTCCCATCCCATTGCATCTATGTTATTTGATATAGTTTCATTTCGTCTTAATTTACGAATTGTACATCATAGGTCGCGGCTACATTTTTAAAATAATATTTCGTTGAGACGTTCAGCTTCCATTTGTTGCCAGGCTCGTTTACTTTCCTTAACTATATGTTTATATTCTCCGCGGAATTTAAGATAAGATTTGCGCAATTCTATCCCACCTAGCCACTGATACACTTTCAGGGCAGATTTTGCGGTTGCTTTTGCATACCTGCAGGCATCATTATACCACACCGAATGTTTTCCTGAATTTTTGTTCCCCTGAATTATTTTCATACTCGACCCTTATTTTTGTAAACAATGTAGTATGGAGACCGCTGCAGCGTTGTAATTTTGAACCGCGAGTTTAATTTGGAAATCGTTACGTAACATTCATAGATTCCTTGAGAAATTCGCCTTACAGACCGATTTCTTGTCGTCATTCCATTTGTATTTTACTAATTTTGACCCCATGTGTACGGGTGTTACTGAAGTGTCATGATGTGAAAAATAGATTTTCACACATACGGCCATATGGTGTGAGTCTATTCTGGGTTCAATCCGAAAGTCGTCTATATATTGTAATAAATTTTCGGTGACTGACACGTAATCTATCACATCCCCGTTTTCGTTAATAAATGTTATAATCCCATCTAAATCTGATCCCTACGTACTATTTACTATAGGTAGGTTATGTGTGCTGTAGAAATTTAATAGGTCTCGCTCTTCCGGATTTGAGATTTTATCCTTACTATTTCTCACGTTTACAAGCGCGAAATCATTGTCAAACGGTGATGAGACATTATTTTTTCCGATTCGGGCGTTAAAATCTCCCAGTATCATTATTCTCGCGTTGGAGTATTTATTTTCGAAACTATTTATCAACTGTGTCATTTCTGTATAAAAGTTTTCGTTGTAGTACTTTGACTTATCCCCGTGTCTGTAAACAATTACTATTTGCTACTCAGTGTCGGCAATTATTACTTTAATGCATAAGGTATTATCAATTTCTGTTTTCATTTCGTCACACCGATTTGAGTGTTCATTTTTGTACATAACCGCGACTCCACGACGGTGACGTCCGTGCTTTGACCAAGTGCCCCTTCTCTTAAGATGTTTTGCTACGGTTGTGAATCCGTGTTCATTATTTTCATCTCCCTGCTTTGACCAAGTCTCGACCAAGCCCAAAAAGTCAAATTTCTCAAGGAAACCCAGAAAACCTCCTTGGCAAAGCTTCTTCCTCAGACCTTCCACATTCCAGCACCCTATCGTCAGAGTTTCATGCAATAAGTCCTATTGCCGCTGCTGCGCTTTACCTGTTTTGGGTTTTTCTCCGGAGTGATTAGTCACCGCTTTGGGCGTCCACTGCGCTGCCTGTAGACTGCTAACTCTGACCTCTGTGGGAAGGGGTTGTTGGCGCTGGCGCAATGGCAACGAGGACGAGGGGTGAGGGCGCTCGTTCCCGTTTCCAGAACAGCGTTGCTCCGTCGCTATCGGCGGTGGCGGTGGTGGTGAGGCTCGCAACGCGGTCAAAGGTTGAACCTGCACTGAGGGCTTTGGCGGCGGCGGCAAGGGCTGCCGCTGGTGAGGCGACGAAGACAGCCGTCGGCAGCAGTGGTGGTGGTGGCGAGAACTGCGTTGGCTACGCAGGGGTCGCAGCCGGGGGCGGTGCAGGTGGTGGTGACTGCGTCGCCGCCGACGATGACGCCCTCGGGCTGGTCACGCGTTCAGGACGCTGCTCCTTCGGGAAGGCTTCTAGCTCCGCGAGCGAGTAGTTTCGCCCTTTCACCACAAGGTTGTCAGAGCGGATGCTGGTTCTGAAGCCTTGCTCCCGCGCGTCCTGCAAATACGGGCCAAGTTTAGAGCGCGTATGGCGCACAGACGCAGAGAAATCCTCTGCCACTCGCAAAGGAGAGCCACGCAGAAACTTAGCTGCTGCCTCAGCATTTCCTCCCGCTTCTTGTATGAGGCCAGCTTTACAACAATAGGCCTCCTGCCTACTCTGCGACCTACTCGATGCACCCTCTCGATGTCCCGATCATTAAGTTGACTCAAAGGTTTTAAACGTTAGATAGTCTACATTTATATTTATATCCATCATATCCATTGATAATTGAACACCAAGCTAGTGGATAAATCGAAATATATAGCTCCTCTTGGATGAACAATTTCTGGAACAGGGTCTGGCGTTTTTAGTTAGTTTTCTAGATTCTTAATAGAAGAAATTACTGGAAAGGTTCAGAAAATTATGAACCGCAAACAAATTACAAACTATTATTGGAATAAAATTGTTACCTGGGTCTAATGGTTGCAAATTTCATTGGTGACGGTAATTGAGGCATGTAAATGGGAAACGTTCTAAGAGCCAAAAAAATCTTTATTCGCAAAAAAATTGTTTATTGACGTTTTCAATGCTGTCTACGTTTAATTGCTGTGATGGTCAAAAGATAGCGTGAGCGAATACATCGTCGCGAGGATATCATGTATTATGAAATAATGTCGGGGAAATCGATGTTATAAAATATTTTTTACAATTTTTTAAAAAATTTGTCGTAATACCAGGTATAATGGTAATCAGGCGTGACACTCACTTGTTTTGGCTCCTAAGACTATACTTAAAGCGTTTTTTGGAAATCGCATATGTTCCTAATAATTAAAATAATTATTATTCCTATTTTCTTCTTAGAACATATATTCTTCTAAGAACAATATATTCTTCATACTTTAATTACTTCGCACTTGCATCTTAATTTTTTTTCAAGCACCATTAGTTGCAACATCAAACATATGATGATTTTTCCATATTTTTTCAAAATCAATTATGGCGTTTAATCAGTTTATGCCTCCTGTAAAAGCATGTTTTTAGCTCTTTGAACATTTACATGTCTCAATTGTTCTAACAATGTGAAAGATAGGTGGATGATAAAGAAAAACTAAATCCCCGTACAATTTGGATCATAGAAAAGATTTTATTACCATTTTTTACTTTTAATTATTTTCAATAGTAGTTAAGTTATCTTTAAAGATGTTAAAGATTGATTCAGAACCCACATACAAGTTTCAATGACATTTTTCTGGAAAGTTTCACGTTTGCTGGTTGTGTGGCGGGTATTTAAGGTTAAGTACGCGTTGTATGTTAGTATTTATTAAAGTACTTTTTCACTAATTAAGAAATAAATGCATTTTGTTTCACATGTTGCATAATTTGTACCTAAATATTCACTTTGTGTCGCATGTTCTTGACGACCACAGATCACACAAAACAATAAACAAATAAAGAAAAAATCACCACCAGTGATTATCACCAAACTAAGCAATTATGAAAACATAACGGACATGTTGTTAAGAGATGGAATAGAATTCCAGGCTATCATGCTTGCTGGAGGAAATGTCAAATTAAACACTAACGTTGAAAGACGATATAGGAACCTAACACAAGTTGTGAAAAACATGAAACTGGAGTGGTATTAGTTCGAGGATAAACGAACTAGACTAACCAAAGTGGTTGTCAGGCACTTACATCAAACTTGTAAACCAGAACTTGTAAAACTGGAATTGACAAAAAAAGGATTTAAAATATTAGAAGTCCATCAGAACTTTGGAAGAAAAGATAAGACTCCATTAGCTTTGTTTGTACTAACTTTTAGTAAATATGAAGACATCAAAAGAATATATGAAATTAAAAATAATGCACATGCGGGTGACTATTGAGACATTCAAAAAACCTAAACTTATACCTCAATGTAAAAATTGTCAAGAATATGGCCATACCCAAAAGTACTGTGAAAGGGAATCAAGATGCGTTAAATGCGCAGGAAACACCATACAAAATGGTGCCCAAAACCTTCAAACACTCGAGCTAAGTGCATACACTGTGGGGAGGCACACCGAGCTAATTACAGAGGATGTAGTACATGAGTAGCGTTGCAAGAAATAAGAAGCAAAGCTACTAATAAAAAATTATCAGAAAAAGGAAGAAGACATGAAACCTCAAATATCACAATCAGCAAGCGCATGTGAGTGTATTGTATGCTCAAGTGGTAAATGGATCACAACAAACTGAGAATATTGATCATATGGCAGTGATGTTGCAAGAATGATGCATCAAATGAAACAACAGCAAAAAAATAAGAAAAGTTAAACAAAAATTTTTCTTGACAGACTCATCAAATTGGAAAAACAACAGAACCGCTATAGTAATCTTAATGGCTTAAGATCTAAGAATCCTCCAGTGGAATGCAAATGGACTTCTACAATATCAACATGAGTTAAAATTAACACCGCAAACCCAACATATCGATATGTTTAATTTCGGAAACACTTTACAAATGAGATGTATATCAGATTTAAGGGATATCAAGTTTATCATGCACTACATCCGCAAAATTCGGCAAGATGAACAGCAATTATAGTTAAAAACGATATAATACATTACGAAAGAGAAAAATATGAAACAGACAAAATACAAGCTGCAAGTGTGAATATTAAAACAAAAATATGAATTAACTGTATATGGCAGCCATGTATCCGCCGCCAAGACGTAGGATACAAAAAGACGAATATACGCACTTCTTTCAAGAAAAATCATTGTTGGAGGAGACTTCAATGCCAAGCATACTCATTGGGGCTCACGTTTGACAACAAAAAAGGTAAAGAACTCTACAAAGCAATAACTGCAACAAATGGAAAGTGGCAGTCCACTGGCAAGTGGCAGTCCACTGGCAAGTGGCAATCCACTGGCAAGTGGCAATCCACTGGCAAACCCACCTATTGGCAAACTGATAGAAAAAGAAGTACCAGTTCTTCTGGATTTCTTTATATCTAGACAGATTGCAATAAATTATATCACTCTCCTATCCTGCTTACCCTCAGTAATACCATAACTAAACAACCAAACCCGATATTAACTAATAAAGGTACTGATTGGGAAAGCTTCCAGATAGAACTCAGCGGAAGGATAGAGCTGAACGTTCCTATCACAACAATAGAGCAACTAGTTAGAATCTGAATAGCTCATGTTAGATATACAACAATATATCATGGAATAAGCATGGAATAATACACCTGAAATAAGAAGAAAAACAACCGGATTTAATTATCCGAAAGAAATAAGTGATGTGGTAAAAGAAAAGAGAAAAGCCAGAAAACGAAGGCAAAAGATATGGTAAAACGAGAGAAAATAGAAATAAGTTAAATAATCTGTCCCATCAATTGTAAAGAGAAGTTCAGAAGATAAAATTAAATCAATGACTAACTATTTAAGAGAATTAACTGATGAGAAAAGAACAGAGTACTCACTTTGGAAAGTTACTAGTAGGTTCAATAGACCAATCAAACAAATCCCACCCATAAGAAAAGAAAATGGTACTTGGGTAAGAGATAATAAACAGAAGGCGGACGTGTTTGCAAGGCATCTAGAAAATATCTTCCAACCTAACGAAATACTAGATCAACCAGAAATAGCACAGGACGTCCAAGAAATAGATTTTGTTACACTAAACGAAGTAGCTAAAGAAATAAAAGAAAATCTAAATCCTAAGAAAGCGAGAGGATTCGATCTTATCAGTGCAGAAATCATAAAGAGACTCCCGAGAAAAGGTATTTCTAAACTTACGCAGTTGATAAATGCCACTTTTAGATTAAAGCATGTCCCTATTCTTTAGAAAATTGCAGAAGTAATCATGATTCACAAACCAGGCAAACCTGTAAACGAAATAATCATATAGACCCATATCTCAATTGTCTACAATATCAAAAATTATTTGAAAAATTGCTTTTGAGGAGAATCAAGAAAATAATAGAGGAGGAACGACAGGTTCTTGACCACCAATTTGGATTCAGAAACAAACATGCTACAGTCGATCAAGAACATCGAATAACTGATATTATTGAAAAATGTCTGGAGGAAAAGAAAATGTTCCGCCATATTTTTGGATGTGGCCCAAGCTTTCGACAAAGTGGGACATGAAGTCCTTATCATGGAAGTAAGTAAATACTTACGTGTACAGTAAGTGCAGCTCTAAAATCTTATATATCACAGCGCACTTTCAGAGTTAAGCAGGAAAATGAATATTCTTAACTAAAAACAGTAAATGCAGGAGTACCCCAAGGCAGTGTGCTTGGACCAGTGCTTTACTTGTTGTATATATGTGACATACCAGTCACAGAGAACACCAGACCAGCGACATTTGCTGATGATACGGTCGTATTAGCAGTCGGAAAGACTATCGAAGAAACAACTGCCAATCTTCAAGGTGCCACATATACGCATGCACTAAACGCTGGCGTGTAAAATTAAATGAAAGTAAATCTGTTCATGTAAATCCACGAACAAAAAAATACTCATTACTATCCTATAGTATTGAATAATATCACAATTCAAAATAGAAAAACAGCCAAATACCTGGGTCTAAATGTAGACCCCAAGCTTAAATGGAAAGAGCATGTCAAAAAGAAAACAAAATAACTAAAGTAAAAATATGAAACTATATACTGACTGGTGGGGAGGAACTCCCATTTGTCTATAAGAAACAAGGTACTGGTATATCAACAAGTTCTGAAACCAGTCCGGACTTACGGCGTTCGGTTGTGGGGCTGTTCCAAAGAATGCAACGTTAAAAGCATCCAAGTGTCCCGGAACCGAGTGCTGAGGGACATTGTCAATTCTCCTTGGTACATTCGAAATGCTGATCTTCATCGGCAGCTCCAAGTGAGGACAGTGAAAAAAGAAGTTAAGGAAGTTCCCAAAAAGCACGAGGAAAGACTCCACATACATATGCAGTTTGTACTGCTTTATTGACGATAAATTTATTTATTTCATACTATCATCGAAGTGCTACAACTATTAGACAATCAAAACATAGTGCGACGGCTCAAAAGGACTTGTGTGACAAGTGGAATCAGTGTAAAAGTAAAGTGCAGTGCTGTATAGCCACAACGAAGTGAGCAAGACATTTTATATGCTAGGATGGACCGCTGGGAAATCCAGACTTATATAAAATACGTAGTAATTTAAGTTGAAGTAAAAATGTTGATTAATCTTAGGATTAGGTGCATTTATTTTATATTTAAAAAATGTTCTTGACGAATACATCCAATATATTAATTACAATGTATTAATACTATAAATTTATTTATGACAGTTAATTATTTAAGTATATTATTTATTTTGTTTGTGATACATTAATGGTAAGTCACAGAATATACGTTCCGGAGTATTAGGTATAGTCATACGCTGTTCTGTTGTTTTGACTATGAATTCTTTATCAATCAGCTCAGTGTTTTTGTAAATATTCTAATAGGATGTATAAGGAACTATTTCGTATAGGCAAGTGAATATTAGAAATATTCTACAATGAGTATGATAAGGTGGAGACTAGTATCTTTAATTGCTAATTTCTTTCTTAAGATATTCAAAATGTTTCATGGTATCAATTTGGTTAAAATTATAACTTCAACAAAAAGTTTAACGAAATCATTTAACTTTACGTAAAAAGCATAAATTCGTTTGATTTATTCAAATTTATCATGTATTTTTTTCATATGCTACTCTGTACGTAACCAACATTCCTTTTCTTCTTCTTCTTCCTTTCAATATTAATACATCATCATGTGATACCACACGACATTTCTTCAATAAAACATATTACTCACTACTATAATCTTCAACTCGACGCACTTTTCGCCGAACTAGTCAACTCTTTCGACATTCGACTATGCAGGTGTAAACACGTTCGACATATTTCCAACAAGTGTGTCTGATATCGACCAGAAAATATCATCGCCCATGTTTTCTCAGAGCAACTTGCTATAGAAATTGCGGCACATGTAGACACCTTTGCTCTCATCCTTAACGTTGCAGACATTGTAATGCCGCAAACAAAAGAACAAGAAAAGAATATTACCAAATATCATCGGTCAGAAAACTTACCGACGATGTAGCCAACGGGGGTGGGGGGGGGGGGTCAGGCGGAGGTCCTCCTGAATATAAAAGAAAAGAAATTGAGATTATAAGAAGAAACGAAAAATCCTATATGTTCTACAAATTCAACTAGCGATCTAATGCATTTGATTAAATCGTAATATCTAATTACAAAATAAGTTCGTGAGCCTATATCACCGCTACTCCAGCATTTTGTCAAATTGCTGTGTGTAGTCCGCGTTGGTTGAGAAATATCAGGCGAGTCCCACGGTCTCTAGATACTGTGTTCGAGGTTTGTGTCAAGTTTTTCGCTCACTTATTGCAGAGATGAGATGTATTTACTTCACCCCCTAATTGGTCAACCTTGCCCCACCCACTGTCCTCTCTGCTCAAAAACCAGGCTACGCCTTGAAGAAAACTTCCAGTTTCTGGTGGAGAAGGAAGTTTACGTGTCCTGATAACGTGCGTTTTGTGATGACAGAGGCGTCTTCGTCCAGTGCTGCGTCACAGCGGGGCGGCGCCGGCGAGGAAGAGGAGGCACCAGCAGCGGCGCAGACGCACGCCATGGACACAGGGCGAGGTGCCGACGCCGGTGCGGGCGAGGGCAAAGGCGGACCACTGCCACTGGGTTCCGAACGCCCGCCCAACCCGCGCGCCCACGCCAACCCTCTTTCCGCGCTCACCTTCACCTGGACACTGGGCACCTTCTGGAAGGGCTCGAAGCGCGACTTGGAAGTGGAGGACCTTCCGCAAGCGTTGCGCGAACATCGCAGCGACCGCTTGGGAGACCTCTTCGAGAAGTGAGTGATGAACCATTTGAAATAATACAAATAAACTTATTACTTGTATTAATTATAATATGAATCATTATATTATTATACTACCAGACCTCACTCTGCGTTACCAGGGAGTTTTTTTATCAACCAGTCTTGTTTCACACACTTTCAGAAAGTTTCATAAACATCCATCGCACGGCATAGATTTTTATCAGTCAAATCAAACATATTTATATTTACTATATTTGCTTGCGCTTCACCCCCTCCTTACCACTGTTTTGTGACTACATCCCCCCCACCTAATACTCCGGGGTAGTATTACCATTACAACGTTTTCTCTCATTTGAACTTGGATATGTCTTATTAAAACTCCTTGCTATAGCGACAACCAATGCCTCCGTAATGTAGACACCCCTCTTTAATGCTTTCTTATATGGAAAATTTTACTTGCTCAAAAAGGTATTTATAATTAAATTTTGATCTTCATCGTCTATTAGACACCTACAGGTATTTATTTGTCAAGTTTCATGTCTGTACGACTTGTAGAAACGAGGTAGATTTCTGAGACATCCGAAAATGTGGGTGAGTGAATCAGTTGCACGTTGCAGCTTATATTAAATTACACAATAAAAATCAATGAATATTCACTAAAAGCTAAGCTGCTTTGAAATATGTATTTTGTATCTTGACAATGCACCTTTCTTTATTCGATGCATTCTGTGGGGTTCATTCACAGGCTCTGGGCAGAGGAAGTGGTGCGTGCGGCGCGGCGAGGCAAAGGCGTCAAACCATCGCTCACCCGCGTGATCGTGAGGGCGTTCGGCGGCCGTTTACTCCTCTACGGCGTCATCCTCGCCGTTATGGAGATCGTGCTGCGGTGAGTGGCGACCTATTCCTCCAATTGCAATATCTTGAAACCATCGTAAATCCAGTATGATGTTCGGTGTTTTTGTACCTTTCATAAATGAAATCTTTATTGCATGTGTATTTTTAATCTTATTTCTAATGCAGGTTTTGGTACTATGTTTCGAAAGTACTATTGCTGTAATAAAATTTTGTCGATTGTGTAATAATTATGAATTGTTTTATGGGTTAAACGTCGTATACGAGAATGTGTGTAGATTTTTTTAAATTGGTAAGAACGTACTTTTACTCGCGCCCAGTTAAAACTCTTATCATACAATCCCTAGTGCTCGCCTTTAGTCATGCTTTGATCGCTTTCTTCTAGTTTATTGCATTACGAAGCTCACTAAAGCGTTGTAGCTAACGGTCCGCTCTATGTCTCATTCTGTGAGGAATTTCCGTGGGGTCATCAATAACGGCTGAAACACGTTGATTTGAATATGATATACTTTAGAGGTGTAGATACGCCATTGGATACAGTTGATTCCGTGAGGATTCCGTAATATTAGAACTATTACGTCTATCGCGCATTGAGTCGAATTGTCGGGACGGTTGGGATCGGTCTTCAACATTTTTCACGGAGGGTGCGAGTACTGTCAGTCGTCTCGGACTGCGCTTCGGAATTCGGGAAGCAAGCTGGGCAAAAGGGACCGATCACTGACACCGGCGTAGAGAATTATTTCCCAAACAGTGTATAGTTTACTATCAACTAATGATACACACGAAGGCAGCAAGTACATTGCGTTCGCTCAGAATAACACAGCTGAAAGGACAGAAAGAACCTTCTGGTGAACGTGCGCACTCTGTCGAAATGAGCATGCTAATGAGATTTCTGCAGGATTTTTTCAGCCCTTCGGAATCTTCTCTTCCTCTCAGTATTTTAGCGAATAGTGAAAGATGCTGATAGTATTGTACCGGTCCAATACGTGTACCCCTTAGGAAAGCAATGAAAGCAACTTGTGGAATAATTCTCGTACTGACCATCAGAGCGCACTACCCGAACCCAGTGTGCGCTAGGATTAAAATGATGGTAGTACGGTTATATCCTATCATCCCCAACTGCTGTGGTACTGGTAGTGGGTTATTCAGCCGCACCTTCCTGCACGGCGATCAGAGTGAACGACCAAGTGTATTAAACAGCTCAAATTTAAATCTGGTCCATGAAGTGTCCTAGTGGTACAGCAAGTCATGATTTAGCTCCCACGTAAGCTAAGAAACACTGGTGATTAGTCATAGATTTCCCATTGTATTTTGGAGTGGTTCCATAAAATTCTAACTCTTTAGATTCGAAATTCTTATTTGAAGTTATGAAACTAGCTTGGATAATTTTTGATTTTATGGCTCCTCCAGGCGTACTAGCATCAGAAACTAGTGGAGCCAACTGAGAAAGGTAGTACCGAGAAAGGTTAATTGGTTATCCCCAGATAGGATTTCGTGGTGGGACATGTCGAATCCTTTCGACACGCCGTGACATACAAAGACTTTCTTCCGGCTGACTTCGGACGTTCTGGTGCGCTAGGACTCCTATTTCAAAACTTCAAATAGAAGAGTTCGAATCTAAAGGAATGGAATCATTCCAAAGTACAATAGTAAATCTACGACTTACCACCGTACAAACCAATAGGAATAACCAATAACTTAACCAATAAGAAACAATAGGCACGAATGTGCGTGTCACATCATTTTCTAATCGGTTCTGGTACCCCTATATGTAGCTACTAACTATGTGCAACTAGTGGCGCAACTGGTTAACTTCAGTGTAGCAGGACATTGATTATTATTGGAGAGTTATTAACCGTGAGCAACTAGTAGCGCCACTGGAAAAAGGTGCGTTTACTAATAAAGCAGCAACATTGTTATTTGAAAGCGCCAGGATTTGATTCGATAGAAGGTGATCGAGTTGTTGTTGGACCGTTGCGCGTCCCTGTTACATGGCGCCGACGCCGCCTTGGTTCCTGCCGCCGTCGCCGTAGACAGATCCAGCCCATATCCATCTGTATGTTCATCCACACCTTCAACAGTCGCAAACTGCACAGCAAGTACCTTGAACCTGTCCGACCCCTTCCCATTGGTTTGCTAATGCTACGTCAGGCCCAGAGGTTCATGCTTCACTCCATTGCTCTGTACTGAAACTCTAACTGGTAAATGACGACTGAAATTGTTGTTTTTATAATATTTACCTAAGCAAATAAATATTAATGTTCTTTAAGAACATTTTTTTAATTAAAGAAATTTTATTTTAAAAATGTTTCCCAGTAATTTGGCCAGTAACTGTAGGAGAGGTTAAAGAGATGTCATATTCGAAAGCGTCTTCGCGTATTCCTTATTACTATCTCATTAATTGTTTACTGAAATTCCACATAAATCTTTTTCGAAATTTATACTGAAAATTTGTTCTTTGGAATACTTGCATATTATTCTAAACAAACACAGCGTACCATAACAAGTCGTAGTTTTTTTTCAGAGTTCACTTTCAAGTATTGTGAGTTCCATTTTAAGTCGTTTATGTTGTTAATCCTCGTATATTATCTTCCTTACTTCTTTTCTCTGATCTTTGTATTTTATTCTATGTTCAGTAGAATAAAATACAAAGATCAGAGAAAAGAAGTAAGGAAGATAATATACGAGGATTAACAACATAAACGACTTAAATGAAACTCACAATGCTTGAAAGTGAACTCTAAAAAAAAGGTTTATTCTATGTTTAGTCCCCCCAGGGGGCTTACATATAGTAAGTACATGTTTGGCGAACACGGGGCCCCGAGCCGAGTTGGCATTACTTCCACTTGAGCCATGCTCCTTCCTTTCTCTTTTCTGACCTCCCTTGGTCACCTCTTGTTCTTTTCGATCCCGACGCTATTAGAGCTAGGGTATTTTTCATTTTCCCCTTCTTCCCTTTCCTCTTCTCCTTCTCCTCCTTCATCTTTCCCCCGCAGGGAGCTCAGATTCGAGTGAGTATGGGCTTGGCAAACCCACGGTTCCGAGCTGGGGATTGGTATTGCGCCATCAGTCCTTGGACACCGTAAGCTTTGGACATGCTTCAGCGAGCACCAATGGCGCGACGGTGGAAAGTTCCACGTTTCGAAGGGCGGAGATCTTGCCTTCATTGGCCGGGTCGTGAGGAAGGATTAAATCTCTATTAAAAAACCCTCAACCTCAAGGTGTGTTATGCGCCGATGAGGTGAATGGGTGTTGAGGACAAATAATCACTAGCGGACAACCTCTGGGACAACTGCCGCACCTCAGTTGAGCATTAGTGGCGTGATGCGGGGGCTCCACGTCACCGGACATTTACTTCCTACGAACTCGTGGGTCAAAATGAAAGATTCCTGTTTTCCCCTGCCTTGCGGAGTGGGCGAGCCGCAAGGTAAGTATTACGTCTCAGGGTCTTCGAAGCGGCCGAGGGTTAACAGCCCTCCTGCTTCAGGAACAAATAAGGATAAGAAACAAAACATTTCACATGAAAATGTTTATATTGTCATGTCACGTATAGACAGGACACTTGAAAAAGTATCCCCGTTCTATATTTACAAAGGATTGCAGGGTTTAGTTGGGACGCTTAAATCAATTAAGAGGTTGCGTAATGGGTCAATGCTGTTGGAAACCAACACCAACAAGCAAGCGTTGACAATTTTAAAATGTACTTTGTTGGGAGAGTTCCCTGTGAAGTGCGAGCTCCATGCTGCGCTTAATCGCAGCAAGGGGGTCGTAAGTTGCAGGGACATTATTGATATGGCAACAGAACTACTAGTTGTAGAATGGGAGGCTGACCACGTAGATGAGGTCAGTCAGATCATGAGGAAGGTAAATGGTGTTCTGGAGAAGACCAGTTCCTTCATCGTGACATTTGACTGTCCTAAACTACCAAAGGAACTGAAGGCTGGATGGCTGAACCTGCCGGTTCGTCCCTTTATACCAAATACTCTGCGCTGTTATAAGTGTCAGAGGTTTAGTCACACGAAACTTCGTGTAAGGGACGTGATACCTGTGGAAAGTGCGGAAAGGAGGCACACGAACTCGGCATATCTTGCCCAGGGCCTGCAAAGTGCATTAATTGCACAGGCAGTCACCCGGTATGGAGCAGGAAGTGTGTCGCCTGTCTTGAAGAAAAGAAAGTGCAGGAAATTAAAACTACGGAGAAGATCCCGTAGGGTGAAGCGCGGAAGAAATACAGGGCTACCAGTTACTCCACCGCAGCCAAGACTCCAAAGCAGATGAAAAACGTATCTGTTCAGGCCGATTTCACTGACGTGTCTACGACAACGTCGTGCACATGTCAGTGCAAATGCGGCAAGAAAAATGACTCAGCCCTTCCCGAGAAAGTTAAAACAACACCAATCCATCTACTACAAAAAAAACAAGTAGTAATAAACCTACTGCAACAAAGACACAGACAAAAACAAAGCCTGGTTCTAGGGCTATACCCCTGAACCCTGTTTAATTACCAAGCAAAAAATCGCACAGACGTAAAAAGAACGTCTCTGTGCTTTCTTCCTCGGAGTCAGAATGTGTATTGTCCGACGGTGACGCGGAAATACACATTCACGAACCTGACCCCGGAGGTTCGAAACAGTAATGGCTTCCATACTTCAGTGGAACCTTAATGGCTATAGAACTCAACGTGAAGAGTTACAACTCTTAGCGCGTCGTAATCCGATCTGTATTTGCCTGCAAGAGACACACCTTTCACCAGAACACTCACCCTCTTTGCTAGGATACAGCAGCTTTAGATATGACGACACCACGGGAGATCGAGCAAGAGAGGGAGTTGCCGTGTTTGTCAGAAACACAATCCTCTGCTCACCTGTTCTCCCACAAACTCAAATTCAGGCTATAGCAGTCAAAGTTCATAGCGTGCCAGCCATTACAGTGTGTTCAATGTATCTTCCTCCGACACGAGATTTCTCGGAAGCTTCCCTCAGGGATTTAATTCACCAGCTCCCTCGACCATTCCTCCTCTTCGGAGATTTCAACGCCTACAGTGCACTGGGGTTCGTCGAGCGATTGCCCCAGGGGCCGACTGCTGAATTGTCTCTTTAAGCGGGAATATGTATGTCTACTGAACACCGGGAAGATTACGCATTTTGCGTTTGCCACCAGGTCTTGGACTGCTATAGCCTGATTTGTCAATTTGCTCTCCTGAAGTTGCTGATATCTTTCAATGGAAGGTAGAAGATGATCTGCATGGTAGCGACCATCATCCTATCTGGTTGTCCTTGCAGGAACGTGCAACTGTTCCCGAATGCAAGCTACGGAAATGGATTCTCAGAAAGGCAAATTGGACCCTGTACCGTTCTGTCTATCTTCAGAGAAACGGGTAGTGTCCAAGAGAGGGTCGACCATCTAACCCAGGTGATTCATCACGCCGCTGAAGAATACATTCCGAAAACATCTCTTTTTCCGCGAAGACCTCATGTCCCCTGGTGGAACGACGCATGTCGCTCCGCCATTCGGGCAAGGCGAAGGGCTTTACGGAAATTTAAGGCTAGTCCATCTCCGGAAAACCTCGCCGCATATCGGATTGCTAGAGCAAAAGCGCGCAGAACTATCAAAGAATCCAGATCCACCTCCTGGAAAGAGTTTTTAAGCACCATTAAGAGAACAACATCGTCCACTAAAGTATGGGAGTAAATCCGAAAGATATCTGGAAGGTATTCTCAAGTCCCAATATCTGGACTCAATTATCAGGGTCGGATTCTCACCAACAACAGAGATATGGCAACAGTGATGGCTGAGTACTTGGCTGCCCTAACATCAACAGCAAATGCGATCCTGATTTCGCGAGAAAAAGGGAAACAGCAGAGAGCACATCTTTTGACTTTCGTTCCACCAACTGGGAACCCTACAACTCTTCCTTCTCCATGTAGGAACTTGAGTCAGCTCTAGCGACTGTCTACGACACTGCTCCTGGCCCTGATTCCATTCATTATGAAATGCTGAGACAACTCAGTCTTGAATCAAATGAATACCTTCTGGATATCTTTAATATTTCATGGTCCGAATGAGTATTCCCTAATTCGTGGAAGGAAGAAACGCTTATCCCTTTACTAAAACCAGGTAAGGACAAAACGAAAATCAGTTGTTATCGAAGCATTGCCTTGACGAGTTGCGTCGGTAAAACTCTGGAGATAATTATCAACCGACGTCTCGTCTGGTATCTTGAACGGCATGACTTGCTGAGTCGATCTCAGTGTGGTTTCAGGAAGTTCCATTCTACCCTGGACAACTTACTTCTCCTGGAATCAGCAATTCAAGATGCTTTGGTCCGAAGACATCTCATCGGAATATTCCTTGACATCGAGAAGGCTTACGATACTACTAGGCGTCATGGCATTTTACAACAACTCTATGCCTGGGGATTTAGAGGACGTCTTCCTCTGATGCTCATGTCCTTTTTGGATCAACGTTCCTTCCGCTATAGAATTGGAAGAGACACCTCGGATCTCCTTCTTCAAGAGAACGGTGTTCCTCAGGGCTCAGTCTTGAGTGTCACCTTATTTGCAGTGGCCATAAACAGCATAACGTCTNTGTCGATGACTTTGTTATCTTTTGTTCATCACAGTGTCACAGGTGCGCAGCGACAAATCCAACTCGTCCTCAATAGATTATACCACTAGTCGAAATCGACAGGTTTTCGTTTCTCTGCTGAGAAAACACACTGTGTTCTTTTCAGTAGGAGACCAAGTCTTCTGGTAGAACCTCACCTCAGCCTGGGGAACAACGTTCTAAAATTCTACCCATTTGTAAAATTCTTAGGTCTAATTTTTGATCAGAGACTGAATTGGATAGAACATCGGACAGACCTAAGAGCAAGAACATTTAAAGTCTCTGAATTTATTAAAGTGCCTGAGTAGCAGGAAATGGGGCGTTAATCGCTACTCCCTGCAGCAGTTTTATCGATCATTCATAAGATCTCGGCTCGATTATGGCTGCGTTGTATATAGCTCTGCTCGTGCAAGCTATTTAAAGAAGTTCGATAGTGTCCACCAAGCAGAAATTCTACTAGTAACGGGAGCCTACCGCACTAGTCCCATTCCGAGTTTGTATGCCAAGAGTGGCGAACCACCTCTTTACCTCCGACGGCAAATCCTCATTCTACGACACTTTTGCCACGTGCTAACTTTACCAGACAATCTGGTGCACAACGCGGTTTTTCATCCTTTCTCTTCTTCCATCCGTTTCTACAACAACAGACTGAGAGCAACCAAACCTTTTGGATATCGCTCTAAACAAATCTTAGAAACCTTAAATATGCGCACACCTAATGTTTTATACCAAGGTTTTAGTAAGTCTCCCCCTTGGGCTTTGCACAAGCCGAAGATTATTTTCGATCTCCTGCATCATGACAAAGAGAACACTCCAGCTCCGATGTTGAGGGTATACTTTCAGCTAATCCTCGACAAACACCGGGTCCGTATCCCCGTGTTTACCGACGTGTCGAAGCAAGCTGATGGTGTCGGCTGCTCCGTGGTTTTTCCCCGTGAGACCTGTGGCTACCGTCTAGGCGACTTGTGCAGTGTTTACACTGCTGAGTGCTACGCCATATTGCGAGCATTGCGATCAACAAAGTGCTCCGGCGGATCACATTTCCTGATTTGTTCTGATTCGCTGAGTGCCCTTCAAGCAATCCAGAACATGTATCCAGCTGATAAGCTGATCCAGAACATCCAGGATGTGCTTTTCTCACTGCAAAGTGATGGAAAGAACATAATGTTTTGCTGGGTTCCCGGACACGTGGGTATAAGAGGAAATAGGAAGCAGACGATTTCGCAAAGACGGCATGCCTCAAGAATCGCGTGGATTTCTCCACGATTCCAAAACGAGATCTCCTAAATTCCGTCAAGATAAGGATTCTGAGTGAATGGAACAATGAATGGTTAGCTGTTGAAAGGAATGAGCTCCGACTTATGAAATCTTCTCTTAAGTCATGGAGCACTTCTTGTAGGCCAGCCCGGCGCGACGAGGTCTTGCTGACCAGCCTGCGCATAGGACATTGTCCTCTCACTCACAGGTATCTCTTACTACTTGATGATGAATCCGTTTATGAGGAGTGTAGCTGTTCTGACAGTGCGTCACCTAGTAACTGATTGCAGAAGATACTCGAGTTTACGGAGACAAATTGGTTTGGCTGCAGATTTACGAACAATTCTCGGAAATGAAACGGTTAATGTTAATAAACTTTTAAATTTTATGAGTAGATCGGGGCTCCTCCCACAAGTTCTCGGGAGGGTTTTAAATTTGCATTCCCTTTTCATCTTTCCTGTCTTCTTTCCTTTCATCCTTTGTTTCTGTAATTAGAAAATATAATATTCAGAAATTGTATTCCTTTTTTGTGATATAATAATTGGTATTCTGTTTTCTTTTCTTTCATGTTTGTGTTTAGAAATTTGTTGAATTCAGGATGGTTTTTTAGTGGGTATGGTCGAGATATTCGGCGAGTCCCACACGCGGGGAAGAGTCACTACGGCTCTTCTCTATGGTGCGAAACTGCATTTTTCCCCACCTGCATGGGCTCTAATGAACTCATTGTTGACGAGCCCTAAAGCCCTATTTAAAAAAATATAATTTCAGTAACTCTAATGCATGTTATTATTTCGTTGTGTTCTTTATTTTCGGGTGTAGGGTCATACATATTGTTATTGATTTTCTACACTGAAATAGAATCTGAAGGTAGAACTGAACTTTATTTAGGTGTTAGAAAATTATTTAAATAATTGAAAGAAATTTTGGAAAACTTGTGTGATTTTATGCTTCTTTATTTTAATTTTCCTCAAAGTTTATTGGTGTTAACAAAATATGTTGATGCTGCACTTCCAAAATTGCCGTTGTTGAATGTATATGCTGAATTGTCTATGGAGCATTGTGTTACAATTTTTGGTATAAGATTCCTTATAAATTATTAAGAAGAAAATTTTTTTGCCTCACGCCCTCATATACGCTCAAAAATATTGAGTGTAGTCAAATAGAAAAATATTTGAGTAATATAGAATGTGAACCTCTGGGCTCTTGAAAGGCGCGTTTCTGCTGACATCTCAACTTCTCCAAAACGTAAAATGGTGAATACTTTTTACACTGAAGGACAAAACACAATTTAATTCCTACATGATGTGCGTTTCATATGGTAAAAATAGTGAAAACCATATCACGGGAAATCTTGAGCAAGCGCTTTTCTCCACCTTGTCTGCTCTGATAAATTTCACATGAATTGTATTCACCCAGTCATTTTTCCTGTGTAAGAAGGCTTTTTTGTTGAACATTGACGAAAGGTTGAAATAATACTGTAATTTTCGCTTCGTGTTAGGGTGGAAATGTAAGAGAAGTCCTTTAATCTTTTCTATTTGAGTGAGTTGCGCCCCACACCACCTGAACGGCTTTCTTACTTCCAAAACATTTGCGTTCAGCATGAAAAAATATTTATCAGCATGAAATAAGCACACAAATTCGTAATTTCACGTGATAATTGGTCCGGACCAACAAATTACTTGAAAAAATAATTTAACATACTCGATAATTCCAATAACACTTAAATTAGTAACGTACACTGAGAAAAGATAAAGGAGGTGAAACGCCCAGTTTTGGATGTGAGATCCAAATCCAAAGGAAGGAAAAATTTCTCCATATCTTTAGATATGACATTCCAACCTTATAGTTCGGATACTATAAGATGAGATGTCACATCGAAAGGTTTGGTGAAATCTTTTCCTTCTTTTAAATTTGGATCTTACATCCAAACCTGTTTTCTTAGCGTAGGAAAATAGACAAAATTACGTCAAAATATAAATATATAATATTGTACTTCTTAAAAAATTAATATTTGCTGTAAATAAATTGTTTGAGTCTTTTACACAGAGTAAAAAGCCTTGCATCTGTTTTCTTCATGACACGAGAATACTCAAGACACATGAGAAAATGATCACTCAAACAAAATAGAGAAGATTTTGGACCTGGGATTTGGAGTACTTTTCTATTATTGATCTAGGGCACCACTCACCTAATATTTGTGTCCGCGGGTGCAACTCAGTCTCCGAATTGAAATTCTGCTTAGACGTACATAGGAACGAAGTGACTTCGAAAACGTAAACCCACTTCCTCCTCCCTTCGACCCACATAGCTGTTTCAGATATTGGAAGAGAAATTGACCCAAATTGTAAATTCTCTGGGCTTTCTTTCAATCGAAGTGCAGCAGAAAAATCGAAGCGCACTTTTGGAAGACTATTGTGACGTACGAGATTTCCAGTAGAACAAAATTTATTTGCGATTTTGAGAAGCATCAATCGAAACCCTTTTAATTTTGTGTGTAGCCGTTAATTGCCAGCATGTGTTCATATTAACTAGTTGCCTTTTTTGACACCGGAAAATATTTCACGCGTGAAGCTTCAAAAGGATATTACACTTTTCAATTGTTTTCTTCCATTGACGCGAATGTTAGAATGTGAAACCAAGCAGCACAAGCGCGCCTTTCAATCCATGTTTCTGCTTTATGTTTAACATAGGAATAAAAGTGCTATAGTATGGTAGTGTTATGAATGTAATTGATCATGGATTCAAAACCATTTATTTTTAATACTAATTAATTTATTTATTTTTTGGGGGAATGTTTCATGACAATAATTTGAATCTGCTTATCTGGCCCACATCATGCGATACCAGAAGACTTGGTTTTGCCGTACCGGAGTCCATAAGATAATCTTCAAAATAACCATGTTAATAAACATATAAATCTCTTAGATTGCGGTGAACCTCACCGCCAGGTAACAGATTAATCATGTTACGTCGAATGAAAATGGTAGACGGGACCGGGATTCGAACCCGGGACCTTGAGCTCTACGCGCTCATGCGCTTACCGACTGCGCCATCCCGTTCGC
>NNCF01127388.1:972290-1080645 GCA_002313205.1 Laupala kohalensis
TCTGTTACCTGGCGGTGAGGTTCACCGCAATCTAAGAGATTTATATCTTTGTGAACCAGAAATGGAATATGCTACCCAAATAAAGTACGAAGGAGAAAAATTACGATTATAAAATATGTACAAAAGAAAATTTTCCTTTCTCCAAAAATCATGCTTTACACGTTTTGTGTACAACTATTTCTGCCATTTCGTGATTCTCCATGGTTAGACTTGCCTCACTCATCGTGGTTCATAGTTGACCAAAACAAGATAACATCAATTCAAATTCAGTCTCGTAATCGATAAAAAAAATTCCAACCTTTGTCTCAAGCCTTCTCTAATGAACTAATAATACGTGGTTTAAATTGAAAGTTATAGACGCATTGTTTGCACACAGCGTGTCGCAGCCACTGTTCCTCGGGCAACTGGTGTTGTCGTTTGGTGATGAAGCCGCTGTGTCAGCAGACGCTGCCATGTTCTACGCGGGCGCCATCGTCGTGTGCTCCGCCGTAAACATCTTCGTCATCCACCCCTACATGATGGCAATCTTCCACATGGGCATGAAGATGCGCGTCGCTTCGTGTGCTCTTATCTACAGAAAAGTGAGTGAAGGCTCAGAGATTAGACTGCTATAACTCGCTGATTAATGTCTTGTACACTACTGATAACATAAAAGGGCCCATTTATTTTTCTAAGTCCCACGCTCTGACCAGTTTTGGATCTGTTACGTTTGCAACGGATCTCTCCTCTTGCTTTCACTTCGAGAGGGGAAGTTTCGTTCGACCAATCGTAGGTCTATTTGAAACGGCGCCTATTTTTGGAAGACATCGAGCGGCGGGTAAATCGTAACGAGTTTAAAATGTTTAATTACACCGCTATTAAAGAAATATTTTGTATTTTTTTATTATACACATTTTGGACTTCTATAACAAAAATATTCTGTATATTCTTGACTTCAATAAACTTTACAATTCTCTATATTTAAACCACATCTCGAGATTCGTTGTCTCGCAAGGTCTTCATAGGCAATGTAAACGATATTAGACTTTCTATAAAAAAACGTTTGCGTAATACTGTGATAAAATATAGTTTTTAACAGAATTTGCATATAATTGCAAGATATCGTATGGAATTGGTATAATTCGAATCACAAATTACTTATAAATATTCCTATAATTTCTTATATTTATACAGTGAAGTAAAGAAATCAAATCTCATTGCCTACAAATGATGTGTATTGTCGAAAGTAATTTCACATAATTTGCGATTCTCTTAAGTTTTTCATGTATGTGAAAAGGAATTAAATAAATATAGAAAACGTTTGTCTCAAATATGAACTAATAACACAAAAGTTTAATTCTCGAGTTATAAATAATATAAAACTACTTAAGGAACAAATAAATTACATCTTCTAGTGACATATTTATCCACGATATAACAATTTGGTAGTAATCGTGCAACCTAAAAAAATAATCAGAGATCAATAATATGAAAACCTCGTTTCAGATATGAATAAATAAAAAAAGACAAATCCCTTTTATTTATTCCAATCAAATTGAAATGTATTAACTCATATTAATACCATAGGTTCTTTTCTTTTTCTTTCTTCCTATTTCTTTCTTTCTTTCACTCTTTCTTTCTCTCACTTTTCTCTATCGTTGTTTTACTTTTTCTCTCTATCTTTCTTTCTTTCCCTCTCTCTTCACGTGTATTGTCTAACGTAATTTCACATAATTTGTGATTCTTTTATTTTTTCATATATGTCAAAAGAAATTAAATAAATATAGAAAACTTTTGTATAAAATATGAATTAATAACACAAAATTTTATTTCTCGTGTTATAAATCACATTAAACCACTCAAGGAACTAATAAATTACATGTTCTAATAATACAATGATCTACAATATAACACTGGTTGTAATCGTGCAGCATATAAAATCGTGATCCGAGATTAATATTACATATGCAGTTTTTTCGGCGGTCATGTATGGGAAAATTGTTGTGACATATGGCAGATATTATAATACCGATAAGATTGTGAAACTGTCAAGTAAATTTAAAATAAATTATGAATTATTCCAAACAACTAATATATTGATTAGTTCACCATTAAAAATTCATAAGAGTTCCATAGAAATATATACAGGGCATTGATTTGACTAGTTTGCGCTTACTATACTACTTTAAACGACTTGTAAAATTATTTCAGAATATACTGACTGTGTAACATTGTTTATGCCATGTAGGCCCTACGACTGAGCAAGACAGCGTTGGGCGAGACAACGGCGGGGCAAGTGGTGAATCTGCTGGCCAATGATGTCGCTCGCTTTGACCTGGCTGTCATCTTCCTACACTACTTGTGGATAGGACCCCTAGAGACTGTACTTGCCACCTACATCATGTATGAGGAAGTGGGATTGGCTGCTGTCATAGGTGTTGCTACTATCCTAATGTTTATTCCTTTACAAGGTAAGATGAATGGTGATCAGCTAGATGTACCTTGATTGAGCTCCGCGGTCGAGAATTCCTTCGGCTGATTTTCTGTTATTTCCTTAAAGACACTAAACTATTTCATAATGCGAAGATTGCCTACTATGAAAATGTCTGAAACCGGTGTTGGGTAGGCATGTATGACTACTTTAATTGTATGCTGATGGGTTGGGTATGCATCACGGCCAGTTAACTTTCTCGAGATCAGTTCATGCCATAACGTTCACACAAACAAAGTGAAACTTGTGCATAAAATTTTTACCAACTATAAACATGTTTGAAACTGATTTCAGTTGGAGGGACATGAGGAAGAATGGGTAGAGAGGTTGAGTATATCGATACTTGTCTATTTTGATAGTTCGGTGGTGGGTCGGGTCCAAGATGTGTTTATGCCATTAAGTTGACACAAACGTTAAATTGAAGCTTGAACATAGAAAATTATATATTAAAAGTTTAAAAAATAGTCCGTCAGAAATTACAAAACTCATGTTTCCTTTCTGTTTTTGAATTAGAAGTTAAAAAATTATTGTTACTTTGGAAAGATTTGAACGCGGGATCCAGTTGGCTGTTTTAAAGGAAGGCAAAAGGATTCAGCACCCTATCCGCGGAACCCAATCTGAACCTGGTTTTGAAAAATAATTGAGGTTTCCTTTATTTCCCTTAGCGTACCTGGGTAAGAAGACATCGACGCTCCGTCTGCGCACTGCGATGCGTACAGACGAACGCGTGCGTCTCATGAACGAGATAATCTCCGGAGTGCAAGTCATCAAGATGTACACGTGGGAGCATCCCTTCAACCGTCTTGTTGAAGTTGCTCGCAGGTAACTTTTCGTATCATCTTCGCTGCTGGAGGATGCAAGTGTCAAGAAGGGCTATCATTTTAGTAACTAAATGAGTAACCATGCGCACAGTGGTGTAGATAGGGTTTTTAATTTTAGGATGGGTAGATCAGAATGGGAAGGAAATTAAAGTGTCTTAAATTTAATAGATTTAGGTTTAAGATAGAATTAGGGATACCGCACTCCGGTGTCTTTGGGAAGAGATGGGTGTACTCTGGTGACTAATTGGGAAAACGACAGGAGAGTCTGAGGGCTGTCATCATCAGAGTCGGACAAAGGACCGGGCATTAAGTTCAATGGCACTATACACATTCACGTCAAAATGTTGTAAGGCAAGAGTTATGGAAAGAAAATAAGCTGTCTGGCATATGCACGATGATAGAGAAGTGTAGCAGCGTTGTCGTTTTCGTATGGTGTGATAATTTGAATTAATAAATAATAAATTTGTCAAAAAACCGTACAAACTGCGTATGACCACGTGGAGGAAAAAAAACTAATTTACTCTCCGGAAGCAAGCAAGGGACCATCCCATCAATTCCGATCAAGGGCCCTAAGGCAGAGGCGGATTCAAAAATTTCAACAAAAATTCCTAGATAAGATAAAAAGTTAGCTGCGTGTTATAATACATATATAATGTCAATATGTTTGTAATTTAACGCAAATATGTTTGTAAATTTACATGTACAAGTTATTATCGAACTATAGATTATTCTGAGTATAGTGTTTAAAAATCATAAAAGTTGAAAAAAAACACTAAATTCACGATTTATTATTACAATAAACACGCCCCTAGACAAAGCCTAGAGAAACTGTATTCATGACTGGTTTCTCTTGAGGCGTTCCATTAGTTTGAGTTCACGTCAGTACTCTCATGCTTCATTGTTTGTTGGCAAACAGGAATGAGCTGAAGTGCTTGAAACAGACGTCGTACATTCGTGGTGTTGTGTTGAGTTTCATCATGTTCAACACGCGAATCTCAATCTTCGTCTCCATCTTGGCGTTCGTGCTGCGTGGAGGCATTGTCACTGCGGAGAAGGTAAGCACTACGTTTTGCACTATTTGCTATTGGTGTATACAAATTTATGTGGTAGGGTCGTCTAGCAATATAAGAACTAAAGGTTAAATTTAAAGTATGCATATGCATTTCAAGAGCTTCTTACTAACAGTGGTTGGGTTGATAGCTCTTGGAGAGTTCCTGGTAGCTGCTTCCAAGTAATAAAGAATATTCTGGCTTAAAAAAATATACGGGGCATCCACAAAATTAAGAGAGAAAATAAAAAATAGGCCTTCTTTAATGCGTTTCCATAAAGGACAGACAAAACAAATGAGAAAACAATCCCTGATTGATGAAAGTCAGATCGTAACAATACTTGCTTCCATATTAGACACGAAAGATTTTATATACTGAATCTGACACTTATCATATTATTAATTATCATTATTATAATTATCTTTAAAGACGTGGAATGATATAGCATTCGTATCTAGAGCTTATGAAAAATGTTTTAGCGTATAGTAAAACTAATGCTACCTATTGTGAATTTGCAGGTGTTTGTGATTACGGCCTATTATAACATCCTCCGCCAAACCATGACAGTCTTCTTCCCTCAAGGACTCACACAAATGGCGGAGGCCTTTGTTTCTATTGGTCGCATACAGGTAAGTGATACAATTGCGTGCTTGACAATTTTTGCCTTCAAAAACTCCAAAACGAGTAAAAGATTGTATAGATGCAGGTAAGATTCTGTTCTTCACTTTCCGGGAAAACAAATTGTTGAATGTGAGCTATGTATTTCTATTGAAAAAATTCAAGTATTCATAAGATATTAAAGTGAGTATTGAATATCCTGTGCATGACCTTTTAGAAGGAAAATGAAGACAGGAGTGTTCAAGATTTCAATACTTCCTTTGAACGCCGGAGTGTAGGAGTAGAATTATGTTAACGCTAAAAGCCACAAGTATTCATAGGAAACCCATCGTTAAAAATATTTTTTGTTATATTTGATGTTTTCCTCAATGCTCCTGCAATAATTTACTTCTCTTGCAATACTGCAGATTTTAGGTTTAAAAAAAAACGATCGATTTCATATGTTTTCCGTAGGCAGTTATTTCAGTATATCACAGTTTTTGAATAAAGTTATGTTTCCCCTTAATCTCTAAAATTACACGACAACACGAAATTGTTTCATTCAAACTCATAGAAATTTCGTGGTTCCCGAAGAATTTTTATTGTGAGCAGAAATTCTGCTAATAACTGCTGGTCTCGTAGAATCTTTAGGTTACGACTGTTCTGTTGTTCTTGAATTAATTCATCGTAACGTTTTTTTGTATTCTAAAAATGTACACAATTTACACATGAAAGTATAATATATATTTCGTCACCTCTTCGTTTTTCACGTGGAGAATCCCTTATCTCTTTGGAAGTGTTTGTATCGATTTTCGTAGAGAAAAGTAGAAAAAAGATCATTGAATTGTGTGAGTTAATCGATGGGCCCATAAACTCTTCGTGTACAGAGGCTACCTGGTTCACTATTCGACTAATGTTCCAGCAATTCCTCCAGTATGATGAGACTCCACGTGCGACCGGCGTGTCGCCGACAGCTCCAGCGTGGGTGCGCCAGCAAGACTTGACTCTGCAGGAAAAGCAGTCTCAGCAGAAGGTGCCAGAGACGCCAGCGATGGACTTAAAGGCGGCGGAAGCCGGGGGAGAAGAGGCGGAGGTGGTGCTGGAGTCAGTCACGGCCAGGTGGACGGCAGACTCGCCCGAATGCACGCTCAGCAATGTGTGTATGGATATCCGTCCGGGTCATCTGGTGGCCGTGGTAGGGCAAGTTGGCGCAGGGAAGGTAAGTGTTAGATGTGCGACAAACAGAAACCGCTCTTGTTACTCCACCAAAAGAAGATCTAGCGAGATCTTTCGAGATATGGCAGAAATGACGCCACATATGAAATTTTCCCTTAGTATAATCGGTCTCTGTTTATAAGTCTGATGTAAAGGTAAAATTTTGGGAACGCTGTATTTTGTCATAAGTTTGAGATGAGATACGAGATGCCCAGCGCATACACCAGAAAAAAAGGATTGTAATGGGGAAAACGTAAACTTCCTGCCATCATATCGATTTAAAATAAAAACTTCTTAAAAAATGATTGAAATACAAAACTCGGATGGAGTTGACCAAATGAGTGACTTCTACCAACTGAGTAAAGAAGAAATTGAGTGTGGAATGTAATCCGTCAATGTAGCACCTGAACACTATCAAAACTCCTATTCTTGATAGAGATTGGAAAAAGGTAACTCTGCAAAGAGAGGAGTCCGAACATTCCTTTTAATTTTAAACTATTGCAGGGTTAGCAAAATAAAACTGGCCCGGGAAAAAATTGTAATCTTGGCACGGAATTGACCTTTGTTAATGAACTGAAGAACTACAGAAAAGCTGGAAATGGCAAATGGTGACGTCGATGCAACAACCGGTTGGTGTCACATGTCTGCGCGTAACTGTCCCGAGTTATTTACTGTGTCATATCATTTGTGTGAGTGAGAGAGAGATCCAGAAGCATTTCGAGGCGAATTGAAAGCAGCAAAAAATGTTGCTCCCGATAAAATGGCGCGTGTTTATTGACAAGTGTAATGCTAAGCACAATTCATCGAAAATGTGCGCTGAAGTGTTTGAGCATGAGTTTAAGAATGAAAGTGTTTTGGCAAAACGCAGTGGCAAAATGGCGCGAAACGGGCTCTGTAGCAAATAAAAACCGTAACAATCCGAAAAGAGTTCGAACACCAGACTACTGAAATAACGCCTGAAAACCTAAAAAAAAAAGTCTGAAGAAATCTCAACACCGGTTATCTGTGCAAATGGAAATTAAGAGATCGTAGTGACGAAACATTATCAAAATGGATCTGTATCTTTACCCTTACGTATTTACTTACTCTCGTGCACGAGTTAAAACCTCCAAACAAAATTTCGTATGTCTGAATGAAGTGGGATCAGGACTTTAAGATCCTTAGTTTTTCGTTGTTTCAGATGAGACCTGGTTCAGCCTGTCAGGGTATGCAAACTGGATGTGACCACGTGGGGGGCAATAAACTAAGCTACTGCGCGGAAACAAGCAAGGGACCATCCCATCAATTCCGATCAAGGCCTCAAGGGCAGTGGCGGATTTAATATTTATAAAAGAAATTATTTAATCAATACATACTGTTATCCATTTATTATTCCAAAATAAATTGTAGAAATTTGTGCAGTAAAAATTCGAGATTAATAAAGCAAAGGTATTAATGACATTCCCGCCCAAGGAAAATCCGCCACTACCCGGAGAAAAACCCGAGCCAGGATGGGGTTACAGAGATAATGTACACAAAACCCTGTCGAGCTTGTGTACAGTTGGTGTACAACTATTAAAAACAAAAAGGAGCAAAAGAAATATGCATGAAAAGGGAATTTAATCAGTATGTAGAGTACTACAACAATGACGTGATAAAGTATACGAGATATTAACATCACTTAAATCATCCGAAGTCATGTGGAAAACAATATTTATTAGGAAATTGAAATACTCATTAACTTCTTTTACTAAAATCTGTAAATTCGTTCACATCGTAGAAACAATAGCACATTTTTTTACCTCGGATTTAGAGAGATTAAATTTATTTTTGGGAAGGGAATTGTACAAAATTATTCCTGAATGATATGGATCTCCTTGCCAAAGAGTTGTTGACACGCCAGGACGATGAATATTAGTGTTATTACGTGTGTTGTGTTCGTGAACTAGACTAATCTAAAGCAGGAGTGGGATCTTAACAAATACGACTACTTCACAAATGTATATGCAAGGGAGAGGAGGGATATTTAATTCTCTAAATAAAAGCTTACTGAATTTCGGGGGTGAGATTAACACACAATCCGAAACATTCTCTTTCGAATTCTAAAAATTTGAATGCTCTGAGTGGATTGGCCCCAGAGAATAAACATTTGCAAAATACACGCAGCGAGAAACGCGTTGACTTACAATGTTGACTAAAATTCGGAAAACAGAGCACAATTTGCTTAGTTTGAAATTCAGATTATCAATATGGCAATTCTATTTGAGGTTGTCCTGAATATGAAACCCTAAAAATTTTGTTATCTTGATAGTTTCTATGTGGATTCCGTTTATTAACAGGGATGTAGGAGGAAGAGATTTCGTTACACAATTGCGAAATGACATGGATACTGTTTTATCAGTATTAACGATGAGACGTTGTATTGAAACCAAGACGAGAGGTTAGATAGAACTTTTTGCGATATGTTTAAATAATACACGTGGGCAGTGGCGGCGATTGGGAATCAAAAGTGTGGGGGGGGGGGGGGCAAAAAATATATAATGCCGACAAATACCGGTGAACCGGGACTACAGGTGGTACTTGATATCACATACCATAATAGATATTAAAGAAAGATACGATGTATTTCGCTCTTTTATAGATGGGATATGAGATTAAAGAAGCACTTAAAATGTAGAGGAGTACCTACGCGGGACTGATGAGTAGACTCAAAAACATTAGGAGGCAGAAAGAGAACAAAGGATTTACGAGACAATAGTCACGTAATGTCTCTTATGATGTAAACATGATTACATAAATCAGCAAATAGAAAAATAAAGACGACAAAATTTTCTAATTTTGACGGTAAGATTTTTATACGTAACGGGAATTTGCATTGTGGTACTAGTTACCCGTTTACCAACTTATCTGCGTTAATAATAGTGCTAACATTTTGAGTAGTACTAAATACATAACTTTCAAAGGAATTGCTTGTTTAAAATAAAAACCAAAAGTGATAATTAGCCGAAGTCAAATACGCGAGTTTACTCAAGGGCATTTCATACTCTATTACATTACGCGATATGTAAGGAAAAATAAATATTGTGTTAGATATAGAAACTAAATGTAGAAAATAAGCTGCTTATAGTCATTTATTTACTTAGTTTTAAAAGAAAGTTCAGTATCTTTGCTTTCGTCTGGCGTACACTTCCACACAGTCATCCAAGTTGAGGTCCATTTTATCAACGGCTGACATTGACAAGTGCGATAGATTCTTGAAGCATTGTTTTCCTCAAATAATTTTTCTTTCTTTTCAAGACACTGATCGTTCTTCCGAGGCAGTGGATACTGGGGCAGTTAAAAATAATCTCATAAACTGGAAAAGGTTTGGAAATACATTCTGATTGTGAATGTTTTCAGACTTAAATTGTAGCACTAACTTTGAAATAAGTTTACGATCTGTTTCTTCAGGATCTTTTCGAGAGAACACATCAATTTCTGCGGATAAAGATTCGCTGTCAATACCAAATGCTTGACTCACAGCTGAACAAGATTCTTTGATAATGTCACTGCAAACCTTATTGTTCTTAATTGAAGCAGTCAGTAATGTTTCTATGTAAAATCAGATGATTTTTTTTCAAAATGCGACTTGTTCTCAGAGAGGGTTGTAAAATGTTCTTGACCAAAAGTCTTGAGGTGAATCATAATTGAGGTGAACATCTCCGCCAATTTTCTGAGTAACTTTCCGCTTTCGTGGAACAGTAGGTCCCTCGAAACTGTTAGTTTCATAAAAGGTAAGTGCTTCAGACCAAAGTTTCTTGAATTCACATTCATTTCTATAATCAGCTAAAGACCTTATTGTTCTATTGGCAATATCAACTACTTCATGAACTGATACATCAAAATTTTGTATGTATTTTGAAAGAAAGTTCGTCTTTTCAAACACACGTTTCATGACATTTAATACGAAAACTGACTCAAACTTACTGACACACATTATCAAACCGTGAGCTTCACCAATTTTTGGGTCCGTAACTTCAATTTCTTCCAAAGTAAATACTATGCCTACTAGGTGCTGTTGAACGACACGCAAGGTATCGTACCTTCTGCTAAATCTTGTGTCGTACAGTGCTTTGAGAAACAAATCATTACCTTCCGCACTGACTGCACTAGCTAAATTCTTCACATTTGTAAACGCACGTCGTTTGAGAGAAGCTTCAATGAAACAGTACAATAGTTGTGTTGTACTGAAAACATTGCGTACAGAAAAAATACTTTTAGAGGCATCTGCAAGTGCAAGATTTATGAGAATTCATGTAGCAATTTATATACATTGTGTGGGAATTGCTTTCTTTCATTCTCGCTACCACTCCTTTGTAAATACCGCTCAAATTACCTGCTCCGTCGTAACATTGAGCAATTATATTTCGAGGACTGATACCAAATTTTCGAAAATAGAGAGAAGCAACTTGTACAAAGTTTCACCATTAGTCAAATCTGTTTTGAAAACCCAAGAAATAGTTCTTCGATTTCCAGTTCCTCAGTGACATATCTTATTAAAAGACTTAACTGCTCATGATGTGAAACGTTTGGCATTCATCGACAAATGCTTACTTTTCTTAACACATTCAAGTATACTGTCTCGCGTTTGATTTTCCATAATTTCCAGAATTTCATTTTGTACATCGTGATGAACATAATTAAAAAACTTTTCCCTATCTAAAACATTTTTTTCAATAGCACATTATCAGTTGATCTCAGCTTTAATAATTCCACATAATTACCTGTTAGCTGACCTCTCACTTTCTGTGTCCTCATAGTGCCAAACTTTGCCTTGCCAGGAAAAGCGAAGTCTGAAAGAGAATTTTCAAATTATCGCGCTTTTTATTGACTTCTTCGTGATGTTGGGTAAATACTTGAGAAGTGTACATGAGTCTGACAATTATCTGGTCTAGCAATGTTTGAAATGAACCAGAGGCGAGTGGGGTCAATTATCGTAGTAACAAGATTGAAGTGAGATAGTCTCGTTGTGTGTGAAGAAGTGCTCTGGTATGGACCTGAGGATCGTGTTATCTACTGTGACTTAATTGAGAATGCGCATGTGCCAAATCTTACGGTATCTAATTCGAGGGAGAAACTCTTCACCGGGTACACTCGTGCGGCACTGTGCGCAGGCTTTTCTGAATTTACTCGTCAAGCATCATAAGTTTATTACAGACCTATTGGCAGGGGGTTGCTTATGCATAAAGGCTTTCGGGCACAGCGCTTCTAATAAAGCAAAGCATAATATTTATATTAATTTGATAACAATTTCTCATCTAATTGGTTAAAAATATTCATAAGGAATCAAAATAACGATACAATCAGCAAGTATTCATTTCCGTCTGCTTGAAGTCGGAAGTCCCATCACGGATATTGATCAGTGTGCCCAAAACACTATACACAGTGTAAATGGAATACACAGCAAACGGTTCGATGACTTCATCCAATATACGTTCTAATGCAGGGCTGGTCCGAGGATCATGCGACCGCTTGGGGCGCCGGCGCAGGGCGGTCAGTTTCTTTTCTTTCTCTTCAAAATAAAACTCACAATATTTAGTAATGTGTGTGTTAGCAGGCACCTCACACAGGGAAGCAGTCGCACCAACTAAACGCTTGAGGCACACTGATAGAGAAAATAACGAAGAACGTTCTAGTTTTTAAATTATCGAAGAGCGTCCTTGATCTCTCGATCTTGAACATATTGCCAACAGTGTGCGCCATGCTAAGAAATCCTTTGACGATCGCAGACATTAATTCTAAGAATACAATGTACAAAATTTATCGTATATTTTATTTATCTCTCTAAGTCTCACGACGATCGCTGGTACGAGGCTGAGAAATTCTTTCAAGGTGACCTTCGTTTTAATGTCTCCGTACAGGGCGGGTTTACTACCAGACTGAAGGTACCCGTATTTCGGGTCACAGATACAACCGGAGGCAGACCGGAGGGCACTCACACGAATTGAGGAGGGAACTCCCGAAGGCAACTGGACTTAACAAGAATATGGATGAAAACAAGAAGTCAGTGAAACGTTCTTTTCAGGAAATTAAAACCCCTATGGACGTTGTCAGCGGTATTGAGGGTAAACGTAAACCCGAGCAGACTGCTGCGAAAAGAATGAAACATACCGTACACAGGGGAGAATATAGGAAAGTGTCTGTGCCCTCTCATAGAGTATCCCTCTGAAAGAAAATTGGCTTTAGATGTTTACGCCAATTGTTGGAAAATTGAAACTTCAAATAAGGTTTAATTTAAAAACCAGGAATGTTGAAATTGTGGAGCATGTGGAGCAACAACAGATATTGCTCACCTTCAGAAAGCAGCTGAATTTGTCAGAGCATTTGTGTATGGTTTTAATTTTTAAATTTTTTTTATGGGGCTTTATGGCTCATCGACATCTAGGTCATTAGAGCCCTTAAATTCTGTACAGGTAGGGAATATGCAGTTATGCACTAAGGTGAGCCAACATGACTCTCCCCGCGTGTGGGACTCGCCGAATGACTCAACCATACCCACTAAAAACCCTCCTGAATTTCAATATATCAAAACATATCTCAAAACATACATCAAAACATTGAGGACAAAAAATGAGGGGGACAAAAAATAAGACAAATGAAAGATACCCTAGCCCTAATAGTGTCAGGATCGAAAAGAACAAGAGGTGACCAAGGATGGTCAGGAAAGAGAAAGGAAGGATCCTAACACAAGTAAGTGGAAGCAATGCCAGACTCAGCTCGGAGCCCTGTGTTCGCCAAACACGTACTTACTAGATGTAAGTCCCCTGGGGGGTTGTTTATGGTTTTGAAGTAGATGACTCCTTGGTACTTTTATGACTAGTTGATCTTTTCATTGATACCTTTACTGTTAAAGATGTGAAACCTCTAAAAGGTGATCATGTTAAACGAACAATTGGTTCACAATTGGAACCAAGTTCACCATTGAGAATGCTACCCAAACCTGAATAGTTATAACTAATAGCAAGATAATTATTTTGGGATCATTTCAAAATATTTAAATAGCAAAAAGAGCAATATCTAACCTAATTTTGAGAAGTCCCTTTTCGAAGTTTTATGGGCTGCTTCGGTTTGTTGCTGGTGAAGTGTTGGCAAGAGTCTAATTATTAACTAATAGTTCTATGGGGCAGGGAGTTGTTTTAGTTTCTGTAAATTTCATCTTGCATAGTTTATGGCCCACTTGCTACTGGTGTGGGTGAAGTGTGACTGTTATTAATCAATTTTGTAATTACTTCGGATCATTGGTATTATGAAGCAAGTTTAGATGGAAGACCAGATAGAAAATTGTTTTCATGGGCAGGGGGAGGAATTTTGTATGTTATCTGTTTAGAAATCAGGATTATAATATAAGTTCTATGTTGATAAGCATCAGAAGTTGTGTGTGGGCAAGCTGGCTTGACCTCAAATGAGGCAGTCTGAGCAATGCAGTCTCACTGATTTCTCTACTTGCTAATTACTTGTTGGTACTGTGCTGGAAAAAGAACTAGGTATATGAAGTGCTATTGACAAAATTTTAATACTTCTGTGACAGTGGTGTATTGGGGGTGGAATAGGTTTTTAAAATTGTTCAATTATTTACAGTCTATAATTGATTGAAATCTATGTTATAAAAAATTAAAAGTACATTATTCGAATTACTTTATTGTTAAACCCATTTAAATTCCATTGAAAAAAGCATTAAAGAATATTCAAAGAACTGCTCAGCTCAGTTCCCTTTCTCCAAAATTCATGAAACAAATAACAGTTGGTTAATTTTATGAACCAATGAAAATGCATGTACACCCTCCAAAATCTTCTTGAGATATTATTTAGAAACACTTTTGAAAATAGATAAACCATTTCTGCGTGATTCCTGAGGTAGTGAAAGTGCAAGTGATTCATTGCGAATTTGTTTTCAAACATTTTTTCACCGACTGTTATCTGATACTTGGTTTATTATTTACCAGAGATGAGTACAAAGCGCTAGTAAACTACATTAAATTTTGGTTTTCTTAGTTTTTCCCATTTAATTTTTTTTTTTCATTTTTTATTAGTAGTGCCCAGTTTTGATTTTGACAAGTACTTCTGTGTAAAACCAAAGTATCTTTTGCATCTGGTAGGTACAGGTCTTTAACGTAGGTGAAACAAATAGTTTTTTTAAGCCCACGATTCTACCATTTCTATGAACATAACCATTATTCATTTTGAGTTGTTGTTGTTTTTGAATTGAGTGTTAGGGGAAAGAGACATTGTCAAGGAAGGGTGTCAAAAGCAGACCTCTCATCTGTCTTTGGACCAGCTCTGTTCTTATGGTCCTCCATCCAGGTGAGAGTTAGGTCTTGTTCACAATGGAGTGTTAGTTGACATGCTGTTACTAGCACAGGTGAAATAAAGATGTAGATGATGCACAGAATAGTTAACTAGTCAATTGTCAATACCATATCATTCATTGGTAATCTCATTTATTGTAGTACATATTTTGTTTTACTTAAAAAGAACTGGTCCTGGTGCCACAAATACTTGTTGGCCAGGGTTCTAAATTGATTTCTCACCATACAAAACATTTTAGAGAAAAAAGTTTATTCTTAAATAGAACTTAAAATTCAACTCATCTCCCACAACTTTCTCTTTTACACTTTTACTGTACTGCAAAAATACAATTTTTTCTCACTGTGTTTGTTTGTATATCAGTCACTCTGGACGTTTGTTTTCCATATTTTTCATTATATTTTGGAATTATAATTGAGTAAAATATGATTTTGATCCATACTGTTATAATTCAATATTACTTTTCTTAGACTACTTTCATTTTGTGTGTTGTTTTTTTTAAATCTTCCTTAAATTAACATTAGATGGTTAATTTAGTCTAGGTATGTAGAGAGTATTGGAAATGCACTATAGAAAGCGCAATTAATTTTTCAGTTTTCTTATTCTTTAGGCAATTTTATCTGATGTAGCAATCTTCAGCTGATTAACTCATTAAATAAATTTTTGGGAGAGGATAGTCTGGTAATTAATGTTAGCAAATATTATAACGTGTATTGCAATTTGAATGAACATGAAAAATATATCTTGCATTTTATAATTCCATTCTAAAGTAATGATAGGTTCTAGTAAATGTTAATGAAAGGTGTTAAACTTCTTTAATATTAGTATTCAAAAATAACGTACAATTGGTAGTAATGTTTGTTGAGCTTAATTTCATCCCACTGGTTTAATAGGCCAAATGAAATGGAGGAAAATGAGTATAAGTTTATTTTAATAACTATTAGTACAACTTCGAGTAGAAGTAAGAGGTACACTATTCTTAGCATGTGCAAGTCCTTCCAAAGCCTACCCTCTGAGTCTGCTGCTGCTCCTTGTAAAAATTAAGTTTTCATGTTATGAATATCCAATTTGATGATTCTGACAGTCATCTTTGCTGCACGCCATCTTGGGTGAACTTCCTTTGACATCTGGTCGCAAGAGTGTACGTGGCTGCCTCTCCTATGCTTCGCAAGAACCTTGGTTATTTGCTGGTTCAGTTCGTCAGAATATTCTCTTCGGCCAGGAGTTGGACCGTCATCGCTACGGTCAGGTATGTCTTTCATTTAATAACATATTTCAAATTTTTTAATGCAATGCTCCCTCTTTGAACCACTCCTATTCATTACTGCATGCAAGCAATATGTTCCTAAAACAAAATTATTTATCCCAAAAAACATTTTCTTTTCTTGTTATTAATTTAGAAATATCTTGGTGGTGAGTAATGTTATAAAATCATGTCATAATCAATACAGATTACACTTCTTTTATGGCTCAGAAATTATACTGGACTCTTCTGTCAGGAAAATATTTTCCTCCTTTAAATGAAAACTTTCAATTAAAAAAATTTCTTCAATTAAATTAATTTACTGGTAGATAGTTCTATAATTCCTAGTGTTACAGGCTAAATAGGGTTTGGCTGCCTCTCTGGTAAAAGTTGGAAATGTAGAATGAAAATGAAAACTGTGTGTACCAAAAACTTAGCTTTAAAGAAAGTGTTCAAGATAAATACAGACTATAGGAGCCTTGTACTTTCTTGTGACTTATTTTAATATGTGACAATAATAATTACAATTAGACACATTAGTCCGGGCATTAAGAACACATTTTGACACAAAACTATATTATTTAATATTTTGACTCTATGCCCTAACTTTTTTTCCACTCTATATGTAATGTAAGATTTGTGCTTAAGTTGGTTTTTTTAAAAATTTGATTTGCTTAAATCTTGAATACTATCTTAAATATTTCATGTGAAAAAATTATCATCAAACACATTTACAAAAGCAATGATTCAAACATATCTGAATATCATAATGCAGTGTATAAGTCCATTGAGAATTACATAATTATTGGGTTTTTCCATCATTATATATTAGAAATTTCTTTATATTTTAATTTGTGAATATTCCATGTGGGAGCCTTTGAGTATTTTCAGAGAATACCAATATAAGGAATAATTGCTTCACTAAATATGTACTATATTTCTATTCATTGTAGTTCTGCAATGAGCCAGGGATCAATATTGCTGAGTGAAATAAATCATTATTATAAAACTAAATCAATTTATATGAATGAATATAGTTATGTCTCTTTTTGTAGATTGATTGCATTCAGAATATTTCATGAATATTTGTTATGGAATGGAATATTTATTTGGAAGTTCAGACAAGTCATAGATATATTTATTATTCAACTATTATAAATAGTCTTGAGACATGTTTCAGTTTCAAATGCTATGAAATGTAACCTGATATTGAGGCAATATTGGAATATCTCCAGCATAAATTAGAGATAAGAAATAAGATTTACTGAAATGCTCAATGCTTAATGTTGCAGGTAATAAATGTGTGTGCCTTGAAGACTGATTTTCAGCAGCTGCCTTACAGTGACAAGACTATTGTTGGTGAAAGAGGAATTTCTCTCTCTGGAGGGCAACGCGCTCGAATTAATTTAGCAAGGTTGGTTCCAATCATCTCTTTCTCTTTCTTCTAATCTACAGCTAAGCAGATATATTCAGTTTTCTCCTGTACAAATTATGATGGAAATAGTTCGCATGCATAAATTATATAACACACCCTTGGGAGAAGAGGGAATTCATGATTTCTTTATATAGGTGGTACTGGGAGGTTGGGGGATGGTAGCCTTTGTGTTATGAATTCTAAAGTTTTATAAGGTACTTTTTAACCTTGTCATTGTAATGTACTGAACATTAAGTACATAGGAACAGGGAGGAATGTATAGTTGTCACGAGGTAGGGCCTGGTAACAGGTATCATAACTTGTGCATTATGTAGAGAAAGGGGAGGGTGTTAATAAATAAAAATGTTTATGAAACATAATTTATGTACACATTTCATAGCAATGATTTTCACTAGTGGGTTTTCTCTAATTTGATGGACCACTTTTCTATAATGGAATTATTGTGAACTACAGTTTTTCAATGTTGTATCATCAGATTTTGTGTATTGAGCTTAAATCTTATGTCCTTCACCTTGCCTTAAAAATATGATTTAATATAGTAGCTGCTAATTGCTGTTTGAATGTCAAGGAAGGGATGGTGGAATATTGATTTACTCACATTAAATAGGTAGCATAGCATAGTGTATGTCTTTTCCTCCTTCTTCTCCTTCTCCTCCTCCTTCTCCTCCTCCTTCTCCTCCTCCTTCTTCTCCTCCTCCTTCTCCTCCTTCTTCTCCTCCTCCTTCTCCTCCTTCTCCTCCTCCTCCTTCTCCTCCTCCTCCTACTTCTCCTCCTCCTTCTTCTTCTTCTTCTCCTCCTCCTTCTTCTTCTCCTCCTCCTTCTTCTTCTCCTCCTCCTCCTTCTTCTTCTCCTCTTTCTTCTTCTCCTCCTCCTCCTTCTTCTTCTCCTCCTTCTTCTTCTCCTCCTTCTTCTTCTCCTCCTTCTTCTTCTCCTCCTCCTTCTTCTCCTCCTCCTTCTTCTTCTTCTCCTCCTTCTTCTTCTCCTCCTTCTTCTTCTTCTTCTCCTCCTCCTTCTTCTCCTCCTCCTTCTTCTTCTCCTCCTCCTTCTTCTTCTCCTCCTCCTTCTTCTTCTCCTCCTCCTTCTTCTTCTTCTTCTTCTCCTCCTTCTTCTTCTTCTCCTCCTCCTCCTTCTTCTCCTCCTTCTCCTCCTCCTCCTCCTCCTCCTCCTCCTCTTTTTTCACCACACAGGATCACTTTAGTCGGTCCATTATCTAGTCTTCTTTGAAGACTCTGTTTGGGCCTTGTCGTCCTCCCAATACTTCTTTCTTGTGTTGAAAATATTCGGTTTGTATAGTGTATCTGTAATGTACAAAAATTAATTTAATGGGTACCTCTGACAACTAATAGGGCTGTGTATAAGGAGGCAGACATTTATCTATTGGATGATCCTCTGTCAGCTGTTGATGCTCACGTTGGAAAGCACTTGTTTGAAGAATGCATTGCGGGATATTTGTCTGGCAAAATAGTTGTGCTTATCACACACCAACTGCAATACCTCAAGGATGTTCACAAGATTTACGTAATGGAAAATGTATGTATTCTGTTTATTTACTTTTACAAAATTGAATTTACTTTATACTTTTGCACTATTGCTGTGAAAAAATTTAATTCAATTAATTTCAAAAAGAGACAGTGATTTAAATTAAGAGAAATACATGTAATCTAAAAAAATATCATACTATCTGAAGAAAAAAAAATTGTTTCACTAATGTTGCATTTTACAAGATCATATGAATCGTGTATTTCTGGTTTATAATTCTGCTTTCATTCAAACTCAGAATTAGAAGAATAACCATTACATTTTCTGATAAGGGAGCCGTTCAACATGAAGGAACGTTTACTGAACTCCAAGAAGCTGGAATGGATTTCTCACAACTAGAATCTGATCCCAATGATTTGGAAGAATCTCATGAAAGCCGGCCTGGCACTCCATTACGCACTTCACGAGCTGTGAGTCAATTCTTTCAGTCTGTTTCAGATATGATCCTCACTAATTTTTATTTAGGTAGAAAAGAACTTTGTTTAATTTCAATGAGGATAATATGTAGTGTCTGCTCAATGAATTTTCATTAGAATAAGTACTTCATTCACAGCATTAAAGTATGTTTTGTTTATTTTGTTTTAATAGATTTTATGTTTAAGTAATTCCTAAAATGCTGCTTTTTGTCTTGATTTATGAGACCAATTTATTTTCATTCTCTTTCGGGTAATTTAAGATTCCCTTGCTTGCTTCCAGAGAGTAAATTAGTTTATTGTCCTCCACGTGGTCATACGCAGTCTGTACTGTTTTTTGACAATAAATTTATTATTATTATTATTAATTGATTTTTGTCAATACATATTTTTATCATAAGTATCATCTTCCAAGTATTGTATTGTATTTTAATTGATTGATCATGTTAAACCTGTTTATCAGGAGGGAGAATGGTTAGTGCTTCGTGTTTTTTAAGTTAAACCTTCGCTAAATTTTTTTTTATTTTTAGAGTGTTACTAGTGTGGATGACAAGTTGGTGAAACTTCCTTTAGAGGAAGGTGAATTTAGGAGCCATGGAACAGTTTCTGGAGGAGTTTACATAAAGTACTTCAGAGCAGGAGGAAATGTTTTTGTGATTTTCTTTATGTTCCTGTTATGTGTTGCTGCTCAAGGTGCTGCTAGTGGAGCAGATTACTGGATTACATATTGGTTTGTTAATTACAATAATAGTTAACATTTAATAGTTTTTCTAATGGTTAATATGAACGTTACTCATTTATATGAAAAGAAAATATGTCTGAACAAATTCTCTGACAAAGAGAAAAATACAATTTACTCATGAAAATCAAGTGGTGAATCTAAATTTCCATTAAATTTATGAAACCTTATTATACTGTACTGTAATTTTCTTCTTTTTCATTTTTTACGTATTTTTTACAATAGTTTGTACATATTTTTATGCTGTATAGTTCTGGACTTGCTCCAAAATTGTAAACAATAAATTAAAAATTAAACTATGAATTATTAGTTTATATTTTATCTTCGCATTAGGAAAACACTGATAGTGGTGAACTTTATTTTACTTCTTACATTTATTATGCATTAATTAATACCATTCATGTATCATACAGATTTATTTGAATAATATGTGCAAAGCATTTGCTGCAGTGCTAAAAATATATTTGTTGATTGATTATTTTGTCACTTGGCAGGACAAATGTTGAAGAGCTCCGTACCAATCGCACAGTACCTGACAATGAGACTCAAAGTATAGCAGATGATGTCTCGTCGACTGATGTTGAACTGATGCCTCGAGATGTGTGTATCTATGTGTATGCTGGAATCATAGGAGCTGTTGTGATTTTAGCTCTAACTCGTTCATTTGTCTTCTTTGAAGTGTGTATTCGTGCTTCACAGAGATTGCATGATGCAATGTTCTATTGTATAACACACGCAAAAATGCGTTTTTTCAACACCAATCCATCAGGTGAGATATGTGTCCTATCAGGTGAGGTATTTCATCCTATTTATGTGGTGAGATTATTGTGGAAAATGGAAGAACAAAATCAATCGTCAATATACAGGAATAGTGAAGAAAATAAAATTAGTGAAGCTCACTATTCCCATTAAATGAAACTTTTCTTTCATTTATGAAATATTGTTGTGTGTTAAGACATAAGAAAAAAAAGATCTTATTTTAGAGAAACTGAGGGAAGATAATTTGCAAATTGATAAGAATGAGCCTAAACCTGCAAACCAAGCAGTAAAAATAATGTAATAAAATCCACACTGTTATTTGCAGATGATTATTTCTTTTTTTCTCTCTCAATGTTTCATCTGCAGAATCTAGATTTACCTTAATGTAAACACATTTCATGGATACATAACATTCTCTTCCAAATACAACTTATATGAAGAAAATTTAATTTAGATTGTAGTTAGTGTATATAACCAGTTATTGTTAATGCTTTTGGTGACAGAAAATATTTTATTGAGACAGCATTTCTGGTTTCATAGTTGACATAAGATTAGCATAAATGAGTGAATATTGTCAAGTGGAGATTTTCCCAATTAATTGAAGCAAAACAACAAGAATTTTGTTTTTGTATTATATATTAAATTTGTCTTTCATGTCTGCTTAAATTCTTAAAAGTATTAGTGAAAATGTGTTATGCCTATTAGCAATCTTAATTTTAAATAATGAACTCAAACAGAAGTGGCTGCTAAAACCATAAGGCGCCAATAGTTCATGCTGTGTTGGTCAATAATTGCTCTATGGTATTTTTTTTTATTTGAGAAAGCCTCTTTTATAACCAATTTCCCCCGAAATATATATGGAGTGAATTTTGTTGTATATGATAAATTGTAACTGTTTTAAATTACTCATTTTGTGGTTACACAAAATTACTTTTTATAACTTGGCAAAAATTTAACTTATGTGACCACCATGTAATAGACAAATTCAGTAATGAAGCTGCCCTTAGTTATCACTTCATTTTGTTAATTCCTTTTCTTTCATGATTACCAGAGCCTTTTGCTTTATTCCTATGGAAGATGAATCAAATAATTCTGCAAAGAATTCAATAAAACTACTTTGGATTCTATAAAACTCAAGGGCTCTAATGACCTTGATGTTGGCAAGCTCTAAAACCCCAAGGGGGAAAAAAAAAGAAATATTATAAAATTCAAAGTAGAATTCAGTTCAATTCAATGTAGTAGACTTCAGTAGAACTAATTTGAAATAAGTTATTATAATCGTTTATTGTAGCGACTCTCCTGTGAATTCCCGAAGTAATTTACAATGACCATATTGGAATATTGAAATTCTTTTGCAGGTCGTATCTTAAATCGTTTCTCAAAGGATATGGGTGCTGTAGATGAAATCCTACCCCAGTGCATGGTGGATACACTTCAGATTGGACTAGCACTTCTTGGCATAATTATTGTTTTGGCTATAGTCAACATATGGCTTCTGCTGCCAACTGCTGCCATAGGAGTTTTATTTTATCTCATGCGTCGCTTCTACCTTTCTACTTCAAGGAGCATAAAGCGTCTTGAGGGAATAAGTAAGTGAATTATTCTCAGTCCTACACAAGTAGTGTAGATTATGATTCTGAGGGAATGAATAGGAGAAATAAACAAAACAAATTTTATTAAAAGGAAAACAGATTTTTAATTAAACACTAGCTGAATTTACTTGGCATTGCCTGTGAATAAGAATTGGTTATTCAGTTAAGGACAATAGTCTCCAATCCACCTTCCAAACCCACTCCACTCATAAGAGTGCTATGATCGCATACCCCATATGAGGACAGAGTTCCCACTTACACCACATTGGAAGTGACGCCATTTATTTCAGCGACCTCTAAAACTATAAATTTGACACTTGTTCCAGTCCTATTACTCCTCACTTATTCAAGTACAATTATGTTACTTTATTCCCACATCACTTCAGGGGAGCTAGATGTATCTTTGTGGGTTGAACCTGTAGTTAAAAGACTTCGGGAGTGTCACTAGTTGTCTAAAAACATGTCCCTAAAAACAACTAATTTGACACGAATGTACAGGTTTTCTTTCTTTTTCTTTTTTTCATTTAACCTCCTTTTCTTGACAATCAGAGATACAGTGGATGAATTTATGGCATTAAAAGTATTTTCCCTATAATTTTGAAGATCAAATGTGCTAAAATTTATGAAGCATAACAAAAGTCCCACTTGAAGGGGTGAAAAAAGTAGTAGTTTTTTTCTAATTTTGTGTAAACAGTATTTTCCTCATATCTGGAACATATATTGTCCAAACCTTCATCAGGAAGGACTTTATCTAAATATATTGGGCTGGTTTTTTAAAATTTGATAGAGATCTTCCTCATGTTTTAAACATCAAACATGAAAAACCGTATCAAAATAATATCAAAACAAGTGATGTGAAAGGGTCAATTCTGGGTGATCACCCTATGAAATTGAGGAAAAACTCTTGAAATTCTTTTTTTAAAAAAACATCAACTTTTTTGTACTAGTTATTTTTATTTGAATGAGTATTTGAAATTTGAATGAGTATAGAAATAATATTAATACAAAGGATTGATCATTTTGCAGCTCGAAGTCCTGTTTTCTCTTATTTAAATGCGTCCTTACAAGGCCTAACAACAATAAGAGCATTTGGTGCAGAGAAAATCCTTACCCGAGAATTTGATAATCATCAGGTAATGAAATAAGTTTTCTGGTTTTTTATTTAGTAAACCTATCATTACTTATAGTTTCTCAATGACTCTCAAACCCGCTTTTAATTTCTCATTTGAATTTTTTTAGGACCTCCATTCATCAGCCTGGTATATATTCATTGCTTCATCTAGAGCATTTGGCTTTTGGCTAGATATTATTTGTGTGGCATATATTACCATCGTTACTTTTAGTTTCCTCACTTGGGGAAATGGTGAGTATTACTATGAAATATAGAATAAAAATATTTTTTAAAAGCTCTTTAAAGTTAAAATTAGCTTTTATGTACTATAGTGAAGAAAGTTCTTGATGTGTTGGAAGAAGTTCAGAAGATTATGCAACTTCTATACATATTAATTTCTATCTAGCTCTTAAATTGTACTTACTTTCTTTTTTTTTTTTTTTTTTTTTTTTTTTTTTTTTTTTTTTTTTTNAGCAATTTAATTCCTTTAAATTTAAATTCATTTATTGTGCATGTGTTTTTTTACATTTATAATACTTCTGTTATATTTGTATCTAAAATTTAGCAAAACTTCTTTCATGTCCTTCATATCTGTAATTACAAAGATTATGAATGAAGCTCTTATATAGTACTTGTTCCTCATTGAACACTTTGTGGAGTGAGGGATATTTATTTTGTTTCTCAGAGACTTTTGGAGGCAATGTTGGTCTTGCCATCACCCAGGCCATCACGCTCACGGGCATGTTCCAATGGGGCATGCGGCAGTCTGCTGAAATGGAAAACCAAATGACATCAGTGGAAAGAATTTTAGAGTATAACAATGTAGAGCAGGAACCATCATTGGAATCTGATCCTGGTAAGTATATTCTTCGGATAGTGATAGCCAGTACTCTTACAGAGCTGGGCTTTGCTCATTAGACTCTGCATTTGTCAAATTTGAGTCTCTAGTATGAACATATCCACTTCAAACATATCTTGCGAGATAACTTGTTAATAGAATTTTCTGCTTCTGAAACCATTTTTGTCTAAATCTGGTTATGTAGAAAAGCAATGTAACTGGATAGAACAAATTTACTTCTCATTTTATTAATTTAAATATGTTGTCAGACTACTATTGATCAAAGGATGTTTATCTGCTTTGCCGACTTCACATCCAAATCTAATAATTCTTCTCAATCAGCTTATTTTGTTGTTGTTTGAGTGCCCATGGATTCTGCTTTTGTTTGTATTAAAATTTTCTCCTCCTCTTTCAAAGTTTTTACTTAAAAGTTACACATATCTACATGAAAATCCTTGCACCTCATCTCTTTATTTTTGTTTCATTGTTTTCATTCCATACTTCATTTACTATTATCACCCACACATTATTAGATTTATCTTTTTTTTATAATCTAATAGCTGATTACCCAGTGTTGCTAATCTTTTTCGCTTATACCAACCTTTTACATTTTGACATTTATCATAAAAAAAAAACAATTTTTATCTTTCTTTTCACACAATTTAAAAATAAAAGTTATCATATATTCTTTCTGAACATATAAACTATTTCCTTGCAAAATTTCATCATAATCAGTTCAATTGTTTAACCATGAAGAGGTAGTAAACACACACACACTTTTGCTTTGATATATTAGTATGTGTATAATCTTACTTGTGCACTATATATATGTTTCTTCTCTTTGTAAAAATAAGTTTGTTATTTAGTTGACTTGTTTGACTATTAACTTTGACATATATATTGTTAATAATATATATGTGATTTATAATTAGAAAAATTTCAATAACTATCTTCCAAAACATAACATAAATTATTGGAATCATTTATATTGGAAATTGTTTTTTGAATCATCCTGATCCTTCTCTGATAAATTATTAGACTTGGAGTGTAGCTATTAGATAATTAAGAAAATGTATAATTCTGTCATAATATACACAAGAAAATAATATCCAATAAGAAAACAAGACTTCTACTTTCAATGGTGCACCATCCCTAACTGAAGAATTGTACTCTTATTTTCTTCCATCTGTTTTTATTGTTAGAATCGCTATACTGTGTGTCAACTGAGATAGAAAAGAAAAGTATTATTTTATTTCAAAATATTATTTCCTATTTTCAAGAAATTCATCTGAATTTTAAACCTCTAACTATTAATAACTAAAGTAGATGCTAAATTATAAAGATAGTTGACATAAGTATTGCAAGGTTGAAAAGAAAGGATGTGCAATATAATTGTACCATTTTCATTATAATAGAGACCAGAGATAAATGAAAAGAATTAAGTGGAGTGTGTGGCCAATGAATAATGATGGTAATTTTTTGTAGTGACTCTATTGAGAATTCCCGAAGTAATTTATGTTGTAGAAATCACTAATTTACTTATTATATCCAAATGTAGATAAGAAGCCACCTCCAGAATGGCCAAGCAAAGGACAAGTGAGTTTCAAACACGTTTCCTTAAGGTACAATCCCAATGAATCACCTGTGCTGAAAAACCTCAATTTTACCATTGAGCCAGGAGAAAAGGTAACTAAATGTTTCAACAGAACAGAATGTGAAATAAAATAATTTTAGTCAAAGAAGTACAAAAATTTGTGAAATATTCTTTGAGTGATTTGTGACTTTCAGGTTGGTATTGTGGGGCGCACTGGAGCAGGCAAATCTTCTCTTATAAGTGCATTATTTAGATTGGCAGATATTGAGGGGACTATACTTTTGGATGATATTGACACTGGGAGTATCGGTGAGTATCCCTTTTTTGAAAAATATGCACCAGTAGATTAAAAGCTATTGTACAGTTAATAATCATTTTTATTTTACTATATCTATCAGGATTCCATCCTCAAGATTTGAGTGCCATTTTCCTTATTCCTTTACATATTTTTCAATCAACATACTTAATCCAAATCAATAAAACAAAATTTAAAAAATAAACTTTTTTTTTACAATTTGACAAAAAAAATTCCAAAAACGTGACTTCTATTAGCTGGATGATATTACATTGTTAATTTGTATTACATTTGACTTTATTTAATAGACTCTTCACTTGCTTGGAGTTTTACCTCCAGACCCTCATTTAGGTCATTACCTCAGCAAGTTTGCTGGTAGGTTTCAACCCCAAACATTTTTTGAGGCTTCAACTCCATCAGGCTCCAAGCATAGGTATCTCCTAAGCATCAACAATAATGTGTCATTGTTATTAGCAATCCATTGCTTTTCTTAAGGGGCAAACTCAGGGTGATTTTCTATTTGAATTACTTTAAAGTTCATTTGTATAAATAAAATTGTCTGTTTACTCATTTGAACCAAGAGCTATCCAATGATGTACTAAAATTATTTAGAGTATTAAATACTCTAAACTTATGTCACAAAGGGAGGTTCTCTCAGTTTTATTATAAGTTTGCTATTTCTTCACACTAATTAACTGATAAATAGAATCTGCTGTTGGGAATGGCCAACATTAATGAATAAAAGAAATTATAATTGAAGAATGTTTCCCTACTTCTTATTTTATTTTTATTTCTTAGGATTACACGATTTAAGAAAGAAAATCTCTATTATTCCACAAGAACCTGTGTTGTTCACTGGGACCCTGAGAAAGAATCTTGATCCCTTTGATGAATTCAATGATGCTGCTCTCCTAAAAGCTCTCGATGAGGTAAGACGAACTATCAACTATCACTTCATTCATTCTTTCATATTTATTTCTTATCTTTAAAAGTTTTAAAATTTTCTTAAGATGTAAGAAAATTTACATTAGTACAATTTTATGGAGTAATTTTAAAGTCAGGAAATTGTGTAAAGTGAAATTGAACTTACAGCAATAGATGCATAAAAAAGTTAATCAAACTATATATATTTAATGGGCTTCAAAGAACTCATATCTACCATCAGACTAAAACATTTCAACACTATAAACTCAGTAACTCATACCAAAGCCAAACTATCAAAACAGACAAGCTAAACTTAGTAATGGGCACTTACAGTAAGACCCCTACCGTGTGAATGGAATGAATTTAAATTTACTAATATTCTGTAAATATTATAAGTACCTAAAAACAAAACTTTTTTGGGTTGTCATCATATTTAAAATACTCAACATTTCATCAGCAATTGCACCAGACATCCTCTGGAGCTATACTTTAACTTTTAAAATTTATTTACAAAAAATTATTTACAATGATTTACAATGATAGCTGTGAAAGCTTGTGATATTAAAAATTATTTACAATGATAGCTGTGAAAGCTTGTGATATTAAAAATTATTTACAATGATAGCTGTGAAAGCTAGCAACAATTAAAGTAGCTATTCTTATTTTGGGAAGCCTCGTGTCATGATTTTGCATTAGGCCCAGAAATTTTAAATCCGCTTCTGTCTTGGGGCCCTTAATCAGAATTGAATGGATGGTCCCTTGGTTGCTTTGTTTCGAGTAAAGCTGTTAATTGTATACTTGCACGTATGCAGCTTGTGACTGTTGTTTTGACAATACATTTATTCATTAATTCAACTGAAAGATGATCAAAGAAACTTCATACATCTCAAAAAGTAATCCACTTTCAATGTGAAAAAAAGTGGATATTTTCTAAAGGAATATAGATACTGAGAATGTTACATAAGAGAGGTGGAAAAGATGGAACAAATCCTATAACTGCCTGTAGTTGTCTTACTTGTATTGCATTCTCACTATCATTGTTCCTTTAGTAAATTCATTTATGATGAAATGTAATATTTACAAAGACTAAAAGGTAGTTTATTTGTCATTAGGGACTGTGACAAGGGCATGTGCAAGCTGGGGCAATTGCCCCACCTTAAGAGTTAGGACAGATACCCAATTTTCCATATGGAACATTTAATAAAAGAAGTATTGCAAAATTTCCTACTAATTCTCACAAACTATTGTTTAAAAATAGATTCTTTTAAATAAAATGTTTTAATGCTAGTGTGTATTATTGTATGGCATTCAGTTCTTTGATATAGGTTGAATTCAGAAATCTTCCCTGCCTTATGTTTTGAGCTGGATACACCTGTGAACTGTGATTTGATATATATTTTGTAAAATATGAATTACAATTTGCAAAAGGGTTATTTCATATATTTTTGCAAGCTTATTAAGCCCCATCTTAACTTTAAGATCATCTTCAAAATGATAAATGGCTATATTTTTCAGGTGGAGTTGGGAGAGATGGTGAGAGATCTTCCAGGTGGATTAAGCACCAAAGTATCTGAAGGGGGATCCAACTTCAGTGTGGGACAGAGACAGTTGGTTTGTCTAGCTAGGGCCATTTCAAGAGATAATAAAGTTATGGTTTTGGATGAAGCAACAGCCAATGTTGATCCTCAGTAAGCATGTTTTTATGGTTCTTTTTTTCTTCTCACAATTATTGATATTTCTTTACCCTGGCTTGTAAGTGGTCCATATAAATTGTTTTTATTTATATTGTATTTTTGGAAATATTTAGTTGTCATTATTTTAATGTAATAACATAATACTTTACATTCAACATTCATATTCATGACTACAGTTTGCATTGAATATCTACTCACTCCAATATTCAATAAAGGATTTTTTGCTTCTTCCCTCTTACTAATCTTACCATATTTTCCTTGTCCTTATGGTCTCCATTGTGTTGATATTTACATTGCAAACAGTATAACTGCTTGAATTTTTTACAAGTTTTTGCTAATTCTTAGAACTGTTCATATTTGTTGATAACGTGGTTACCTGACTATACTAATAAGTACCATCAGTTTTAACTTGTATTTGTTAAAAAATTATAACTCTTATTGGGTTTTCACAAGAGATCTTTTCTCCAATTGTCGAGTACTTTTGATTTTTGTGTGTTTGTCTTATATGTCGTGTAAATGTCAGGTGTGTCACTGATCGTGAGACTGTACCTGATAATAGTACCTGTGTGTCTAAAAAGATTGACCAGAGTGCACCTCACCATAACTTTATTAAGAAATATATCCTGTTTTCTTTTCTTTTAATTTTTTTATTTCTTTTCACCCTCAAGCCAAATATCACATTGACAAAATTCTAAATAGAAGTTATGGTGAAATGAAGGTGGTGTATCACTAATTGTGAGTGGCAATGAATTTCTTGGGGTGGTTCCTTCATCTGCTGCTGATTAAGACTAAACTTGTTTCTTGCCTTATAAGCTCTCGTAACTCCTTTCTCTGCATTTCACTTATTTGTGGAAAATTCATTATTCCAACTGCAGCTTAAAATATATGCTTATGAAATTTATGATAATTTTCTTAAAAATAGAGTATCCTGATTTATTAATCTGTTCTCATGATAGTTTTACAAATTGGAGACAGACAGCAAGTGAAATTCAGGCACAGGAATATTTTATATGAAAAAGTAAAATATTTGCAAGGATCTTTTTTTTTAAACTTTAGCCAAAATTCTACTATTATCCATGCTTACAAAGTTGAAGATACAATCACTCTGTTGATATTTATGTATTTTTTAAAATAATAATATTGTTTTGTGATTATATGGTCTTCTTTTGGAAGACGAAATAGTTTATTATTAATATTAATCTTCTTTATATTTACCATTTGAGAATTAAACACTTTCCAGTGGACTTCTGTACATATTACTGTACAATACCTAATGTGACTAATGCTTAAATATCGCTTGCGACTTTTTCTCAATTTCATCCCATCTTGAAGTGAAACAAATGGGACTCTTTATTTGCTTTGCTATGAGAATGTTACTTTTAGTTTGTTTCTCTAATCAAATTTATTTTTTGTGTTTTAGGACAGATTCTTTGATACAATCAACAATAAGAAAAAAATTTGCTGAGTGCACAGTACTAACAATAGCGCATCGCTTGCACACTGTCATGGACAGTAATAGAGTGCTTGTCATGGATGGTGGAGTGATGGTGGTAAGTTGTCATCAATTGTTTCACAACATTGTGTAAATGCAAACTCTAGTACCATCTAAAGTAGTTCAACTACAACTATGTGCAAGATTCAACCCAGTGTGATTAATTTATTTTCTTCTACTTTTGGCTCATTGTTATTCTTTGAAAAACACATATGCATGCACCGTCATCAGCGCCATGGTGTCAGCGTGATTGCTTGTCACCAAGTCATCCTGGGTTCGATCCCCGGGTGGGGCAAGATAAAATTTGTAGCTTTTCGTTTCCATGTGTCGGTTTAAATATTTGGGATGTATGAAAAGTCCACCCTCTGCAACTAACAACTGCAGTTGTAATGCTCGGATACAGCAGTCTAGATCCTATCTAGATGCTGTTCCTCCAATCTTGGTAAAAATTACAACTCTCAAAAACTGAGCCTTACTGGTACTTGTCATTCACGGTCCTTAGCTAGCCGGAACGATATACATATGCATTAGAGAGAATAATGTATTCTTCCATAAGAAAATTCTTAATCCACATAGAATTCCAGGAACTTTTTTTAAGAAATTGATGGGAAAAGAAAGTATACAATTTATAAAACATCACTTGTACTCATATTGCAAATGATTTCAAAATCTGTTCACTGGACTCCTGAATTAGAAACCAGAATTTACCTTTTCATTTCTTTTAGGTGGGGACAGGGACTATCTACTTACAGCAAAGCACTGATTGTAAATAAGCATTTGCAAGCTAAATGATCAGTTTTTTTGTGTTGCATGATGGGAGTTCTCTGTTTGAATTAACATACTTTAAGCAGAATTGGACATTCAAAGCAGCAGATCACTATTTTAACTGCATTAAAGCAAAAATGACTGAAACATGTGAAATTTATTTTCACTGCATTTCTAGCATAAACTGAGCATAATTTGGCCAAGAACAGGCTGTGTGGCAAATCTTTTGAAACTTGTGCACTTCCCTCATTGTGAAGTTCACATCTGTGTTGATAGTGGCAATTTGGCAAACCAATTCATTGTTTATAACTGTAATGCTGGTGATAATTTCCATGTGGATGATTTTGATCTTTAGTTTTCTTTCCTATTTAAACTAAGTTGAATTGCCATTTATTTGAATATTGATGTGTCATGTTACTGATTTGTCTGTAGCCTTTTGTGATGATTACTATGCATTAGTTTCAACATTTTGGTTAGCAGATAAATAGAAAAAAAATAAATTTAATATCTTCACATGGATGTCCTAATACTCAGTTGTTATTTCTAATAAAATTGACAATTCAGATACATCCATTTTCACTTCTTCCTATATTACATGGATATGTTAATATTTGAAAACTGCCACCATCTGTGTTAGATAAATACAAATCCCTGTCTGACAATATCAGGAAACAGATTTTATTGCAAAATGAGCAGATATTGGCAAACACATACTTATGACAACTATGAAATTACAAACTTATATTTAGAGTATAATTATCAAATAAAATCAATTGTTTTTTTTTAAAGCAGTTAGTTTCTATCTCTTATATCTGACAAAATGTTTATAATCATTGCTAACATAAATTCACCTGCAGATTCCTGACTAGACTGCGCAATTTGAATTTTATTAGACACTATTTAAAATTTTGGTTTATTACACTGTAAACCCTGAGCATCCTCAGAGGGAGATCTTTGCTAAATAATTTCCTTATAAATAATTATGATTTTAGTTCATTCCTTATGCTTCCCTTTAAGCTCCTTATTTCAAGCCGCCTCCCCATCCCTCCCCAAGCTTGTAGGCTGGTAGCACCCCTGCAGTAAACGCTAAAATTTGTTTGCCTAGGACAAACAGGCTTATACTGACCCCAGTTGCAGAAGACTCATTTACACTCATTAACACTGTTGGCAAACAGTTAATATTTGTTTCAAAAGTTATTTCCATCTGTGACCCATTCCTTCCATTATTCCTTTAGTATTAGTTAATGAAGCAAACAATTGTTGGCCTTATAAATGCTCTTAATGTATGTGTTTTGCAGGAATTTGGACATCCTCATGATCTTCTGCAGAATACAGAGGGTCACTTTTACAAGATGGTTCAGATGACAGGCCGTGGGATGGCAGAACAGCTGATGAGAATAGCAGCATCTGTTTCCCAGAGAGCTCCTAGGGCATGATATGTCCAACAGTATCTCTCTCTCTCCTGTAACACAGGAAATATGTTGGCTATTATTTTGGCTTGAGGAATTAATTATCCTAATTACTTTAGGAGACTTCTGCCCACAAGTCACATGCAACAGCACCTTATACTACTAGTTGCCCAAGGCAATCAGTGTGTGGCTTTGCCCCAGGTAACTTGTGATGTTCAATGTGATCCTTTTGTAAAGGAACTGTACATTCCACTGTTACTTATTTTCTTAGTATAAATTTCCTTTTGTCAGTATTTATATCTATTTGCTATGATGTGAAGTTTCATGAAGGCAGCTTGGTTGTTGTGATTCATGAATCATAAGGCTTTGTTTCTCTTGAAAGGAAGAGAATTCGGTATAAGAAGGTATCTTTTCTGGATACTACAATGAGGCCTTAATGTACAAATTGACATTATTGCAAAAAAAATGTTATCCCTTATGGATGAAAAGCAGTATTTTTGTATTTACATTTGGCAATTTGCCAAATTAATTCAACTGTTGAAAATGTTTTGCGCAAGGATATTTTTGAAATCTTGTTGAGCAATGTACTTCATGAAGTTTTATCGAAGTTTTATCAATTTGATTTGGAATGAGAGCTATGTAGTATTAATTTTGGCTCTCAATAAATTATTATTTTTATATTGAATTTTCAAAATGTTTTGAAGTCTGTAAAAACAATATTTGTAAGTTATTGCTTTAAAATTGTTAGAAATTGTTTAATAAAACAATTAAAAAAACAAGAAAATTAATTAAACCCTCAGCATTGTTAACCCTTTTCCTAAAAAGAAAGAAAATTTTATTTCTAATATGCTTTCTCTTGTTAGAAATTGTATAGAGTACCTATGTCAAGATCAAACTTGTTAAATGGTGGAAAAAAATTATGGCATTTTTCTGCCACTTGTTGTACAAGACAAAGAGGAGAATTATGCCTCAAAATTGATGAAGGACCTGCATTGTTTCAAAATTACTTAAATTAGTACATTTGTTTAACAAATTTTGTATTTGTATCAAAACTGCCAGCCGCCTTCACAAGAGAAGATACTAAATTAATAGGGTGAAAGTATAATGAAGACCGAGACAAATTTTTTAACTGATGTGTAAACGAAGATTTTGTTCTGTGAGTCTAAAAGCTCAATAGCTTTACTTGCTTTCACTTAAGAACGTTGCTTACCATAGCAATCAACTTGAAGCTCAGAGCTTCTCCATTCTATGAAAACATTGTGTCAATCAGACCACCAAGAACCATGCTCCTTTTATTTGATCCATCCATGAATGTTAAAATTATATAGAATGTTAATATAGATAAATAAAAAAATCAAGAAAACCATCATACTACTTGCCATAGGGCAGAGAACAGAGAGGGGAACTCTTTGGGAATGCTTATTTACTCACTTCCCCAAGAACCCAGTATTTCAGTATTCCCTTCCCTTTAGATCAATTAGCTGTAGAAGAATATTATTTCCCTAAAAATATAGTTGTAGTAGAATTATTTCGCTACCTCCAAAACCACTCTATGAAAAGCATTCAGGATTGATGTATTTTTTAAGAACCAGTTTGTGGTAAATTGAATGTTCATTTGATACTGAAAGTACTTATTACTATACATTAGTCGAATTTACAAATTATTACTCTGCTGATGGAATACAGAAGATTAGTTGATTTGGTGAAGCAGGTTTACCTGGAATCAAACTGAATTATAATCCACTTACTACTTATAAAATCCACTGCACCATCACTTCCCAAGAAGGTGGGAAGTTAACTGCTTGAAACACTGTTGGACTGAGGCTACGACTTCCTCCTTGGGGCTTTAGGGCTTGTCAAGGTCATTAGAGCCCTTGACTGAGGCAGGTCCTCCTCCACACTTGTAGAAAATTCTACAAGAGATGGACTGTTCCTCAATTGAACTACCATACGTTCTCTGGATAAAATGTGTGGAAGATTATAAATTTTTGATGTTGCAGAGTACTATTCATATTTTCAAAGGTGCATATTGCTCTTTTAAATTAACCTATTGGAACATTTTTTAAATATGGGTTTCACCCATATGATCAAGAGAACATTTAAATTAATTTCAATTCAGGGTAGTGTTCAATTTCATTCCTTTCACCATGTATAAGAAGTCTGAAATGGAAGATGAGAGGTTACTTCACGACTCTTCATAACTGGAGAATCAAAAGGGAGCTGGATGCATTTCCACGCAACTTCCTGATGTGAGTTATGAATGATGATACAGTAGAGGTGAAGTGAAATGCTGGGGAAATGGGTGAATTCCTAGAAAAACTGTCACAAATCTACTTTGTTCACAATTGTAAATATTACTTGAATCATCCCTATTAAACTCTCATCGTCAGAAGTAGAAGGCAAGTACAATATCCAGTTTGCCACAGGTAGGCATTCTATAGCAGTTATTGACAACAATGTGCTTTCATCAATAACTTGTACAGGAAATCTAGTCTGACTAAATGTGAGAAAATAAGATTATCAGACAGAAAATGTCAACTTTCAAAGAACAAAAAATACTATGAATTTAGATCATCAGTGTACTTAAGTCATCCGAGGCAGATAAAAATAGTAAAGCTACATTATAAATTTAAAAACTTGTTAGCTATCCATGGGCATGATCTTTTCACGAATGCTTGACTGAAAGAAGACATTGAAATAAAAGAATAAGACAAAACAAGCTATATTCTTAAAGAAAATGTACACAACTAATTTCACCATTGCTACATACATTGTTAATAAAGTTAATAATTGGGACTACAAATACTCCCTATCATGATATTGGTATCGCTTGCGCGTCTGACTTTTGGGAAACCATCTATGCTTTGTAGTGTGCGTAATTTTCATGAGTTCACTCCTCACTTGTTCGTCGGTTTTGCGTTTCGTAATAGCCTTCACTGCACCCGTTTCACGAAGAACTGACGTATCCTCTTCTACTTCTGGTAAAGGACGTGAACATTCGTAGGGTACAGTTTCTTCCGGATGCCAGCAAACAATTACAGAGCCATTGCCAGCAATAACCACCTTGTCCTCGCCAAAATTTGGTGATCTTGATGCGAATAATCGCGATTGGATTCTAGAGGAAATCCACAATGAATTTAAATTTCTTAGCTTTCCAATAACACTTAACCTGGAAACTGCCATGACGTTTGCCACTAGGGCCACCACACCGCCAGTCCAGCGCTAGTCAACTTTCCACATAGTAGTTACAAAATCCTAATATAGATGTCGTTAGGTGCTGAGGACCAGTATCTGTCAGTCTGCTATCAGTACTAGTGCTAGTGGCCAGCTAGTGGCACTAGTGGTAAGAATTTGTGACTGCTGTTCTGGCAGTCTGTGTCAGATAGTCTTATAACAGGTTAATCTCTGAATATCTGATAATTAACTATCTTTTTAATTTTTTAAAATGTTGTTAATTTTGGACGAAGACCACAAGCAACATATAAGCATTTTGATTAGCCAGTCAGAGCAGGGTAAGACGTACTTGAAGTATTTGTTAATACAATCATTTGTGGGATTTTCATTTCTTATTATGTAGCATATGCATGTTACATGTTTTCAATTTTTTAATCATTACACCAGTTTGCTAGAAGTTTATTCAGTGTACCTCTTTGAAAGTCTTTGAATTAGTAAAATTTTTGTACAGTTTCAGTTTTATTTGTTTTTGCTTAGTTTTACAGGACTTCTGCAAGTTGGCATTAGAATATCTAAAAAAAGGACTCAACCCCAAATTATACCAATCTGCAGCCCGTGAGTAAAATAGTGATATTTAATGGGAAATATATTTTCAATATCTTTCTTTTTGCTTGGGTTTTGATGTAGTGACAATATTCATGAATTATTTACAGAGAAACTGAATGTCCAGTCAGAAATAATACGAAATGCAGTTGAAGGATTGCTTCATTTGTTGGTCAGAAGCTGTAAAGAAAAGGTTGGTAGTGATGTATAGTCTACTTGCTGAGGATTTTATTAAATTGATAACACAATCGAACAATAACAGCATAACAGAGTGTGATGAATTAAACAGAAGATAGAAAAAAAAGTTTTAAAGTGATATCAGCATAACAGCACTTATCTTGATCACATGTATTTGTATTTGTGATGGTTATTCTCTCAATCTCCTTGGAATTTTCTTTAATAGTATTATTTTTTTAAACTATTGGTAACTTCTTACATGACTGTAAACATCTTTTTGGGACAAATGAAAAGGGCAGTTAAAAACAAGATTTATTGTGACAAAAGTTTACGCAAATTTATTCACAAGCATAGAAAGTTACTGAAGGTGAACCAAAAGGGTACAAAAGATAACTCAAACAGAGCTGATCTGAAAATGCTGTTGCTGAAATTAAATATTTATGGTTGATCTAGTCACACTATCCCAAACAAACCAATCTCTACAAAACAAACTATCTCAAAATTAACTCAGTAGTTTAAAAAAGATGGTGAGCAACCTTTGCCATAATATTAAAAACTTCAGAACCAATTAGTTTGTACTATATTTGGTGGTGATATATTTTTACTTGATTGTTAAAGTAGGATGTTTGAATGAATGATTAATAGAACTTTTCTCAAATGATTTTAACATTTTTATAGTCTTTAATGGACTCAAAAAACACAATTAAAATGTGAATGTTAGCCTACATTTCCCTCCCAGGAGACATCACCTTAAAGTAGCATGTGGTGAGGTCCGTGTGGGTGGTGAGGGTTTGCGAGTTCCAATGAAACTTGGGGGCTATACCGGCAGTAGCGTAGCTACTGGCATGGCCTTCCAAGTCGGACAGGTCTCAGTAGAAGAACCAGACTAAGTATATCTCACAACGTCCCATCTACCTTGCTACCTTTCGTGTACTATCCTTTCACCTTCTCCCTTGTAGGAGGGGGAGGGATCCCTAAAGACCAAAGAAAGGAAACCCTAAAAGAAAACCAAGGGGTTGGGAGGACTCCTTAGTGGTTACACAACTTTCCTAGATAGGGTTACCTCCCCTGTACTGTTCAATTCTTTCATTGGTGAGACACTTAACAGAGAGCCTCGGAATACACAAGAAACTAGATGAAATGGCAATTATTTAAAGGAATTTAATATTGAATTTGGTTACTTGAAACATACAAACCTTGGGAAGAGGAGGAGCCTTTTTTAAACTACAAAAAGTTTTAAAGAAGTACAAGGTGGATATAGCTGCTCTCCAAGAAATAAGATGGAAAGAAAGTGGGATAATGGATTCTGGTAACTATATAGTATGTGGTAGCCAAACAGACTGCGTTGTAGTGGCAGCCAAATGGAAGGAGAATTTGGTACTGGTTTTATAATACGTAAGAGATGTAAACCATTGATAAAAGATTTGATATCAATAAATAAGAGGCTGTGCACTCTATGGATCAAAGGAAGGCTCTTTTGCACAACAATTATCTGTGCCCATGCCCCCACTAATGTAAAATCTGGTGAAGAGAAAGATGCCTTCTATGACAAACGATAGAACATACTCAAGAGCTCCGAAGTATGATGTAAAAATAATCATCGGGAATATGAATGCCCAATTAGGAAGTGGCGAAGAACACCAACCATGGGTGGAAAAGTATAGTTTACATCATGTGAGTAATGATAATGGATGGAGACTGACAGATTTTGCAAAGTTCAAATATATGAAAATAGATCATGTACTAATAGATTCCAGACATTCCTCTGATATTTTAGATGTAAGAAGCTACAGGGGTGCAGATGTGGACAGCGATAATTTAAAACGAGATATAGACAGAATATCACTGGCTGGAAGAGGTAAAGGTCTGTTACGTAGAAAATACAATACGAGTTGTTGGATTGCAAGAGAATACAGACAAGAAATAGAACAAAATCTGAAGTGTACCATCCAAATAAAAAATGCACAATAGAAGGAATATGGAAGGATATAAAAATAGCAATTAACAAATCAGCTGAAAAGGTTTTAGGGAAGCAAGATGTACAGAAAGAAAGGATTAAATGGTTTGACGAATGCAGAGTGGTACTTGAGAAACAAACTGAGGCAAGGAGAAAGATGCTTAACAAAAATACACGAAATAATGCACAAGAATACAAAGAGACTAGGAGAAGCACAAAATAAATATTCAGGAGAAAGAAGAAACAAGAAGAAGATGATGATGAACTACAAACACTCCAGGACTTGCATAGCAGAAATAAAATTAGGAAATATTATGAAAAAATAAGGAACATAAGATCAGGCTTCCAACCAAAAACCACCCTATGCAATAATCAAGATGGTAATATCATAGGAGATGAAATAGAAATCCTGAATATTTGGAAAACGTTTTTCTCAGACCTTTTAAATGATCCTCTAAAAGAAGTAACTGTTCAGGAGTAAGAGTATTATGGGTCCCAACCATACTTTGAGCCAAAACAACTCAAGAAATTGCAGAAACCTTCAGAAAACTGAAAAATAACGGATGTAACGTTTCTACCTGGTTCTAATTTTTCACTGCCACCACCTCATCCACTGAGGAAATAAAATCAGATTTCAAGAATAAATTCTCTTTACTTGAAAAATAAACAAAATAACAATTTACAAAATGTATACAAATGTTTAGACTTAATGAATAGTTAACTATCTTAAGTCTTTGTTGATGACACACTTCCTAGCGTTAACTATCTCAGTCTTTGCACTTCCGTTGACACATGACGTGTCTCTACCTCCTTCCTACATCACTCGTTGCAGCTGCCCGAATGGGGACACGCCGCTGTTTTTTCTGTCTCTTATCAGTTAGGGGAGGATGTGGTCACCGTTCTCACCACCCCCACTGCCCGGCTGTCTGGCACTCGTGTGGAGAGGTCAGCGGCCTTACACTGTCCATCATAACACATTCTTTGAACCCTTCGTCTCACAATTGCACTTTCAAAAGTTTCCTGGTTCTCCATCCCCAAGAATAGTTCATTCACTGACCCTTTGCTGGGCACTGCCTGGTTCAGTACCATTAGCTATACCCAGCACATGCAGTGCATGATGTTACATAGAGCACCTGGTGAAGATAACTTCTCTGCAGAGTTAATCAAATATGGAGGCTGCTGATTAAGGAAGAAAGTTCAAGAACATTTTGAAATTGTTTTGCCAGAGTATGCTTGAGGACTGGAATACAGCACATATTTGTCCAATTCACAAGATAGGAGATAAACTCCAGTGCTCAAATTATAGAGGCATATCCTTGTTGAATACTACATATAAGATATTCTGTAGTATTCTAGCCAAATGCCTGTAACCATATACTGAAAGTATCATTGGTGACTATCAATGTGTTTTCCAGAAGGGACAACCAACTACTGAATGTGTTCATATTACGACAAATTCTAGAGAAAGCATGGGAATATAACGTCAATATTCATCAACTTTACATTTATTTTGCTCAGGTTATAATAGAGTGAACCGAAAGCTTTTAGTGGAAGTAATGATAGAATATGATACAATTTGAAATTATTACTTTAGTAGCAATGACACTAAAAAACACCTACAACAAAGTGGAGGTTCAGAGGAAGGTCTCGGACAGTTTTCAAACATCTATAGGTCTCAAGCAAAGAGAGACACTTTCCAAACAGCTCTTCAATTTGTGCTTGGAAAAGGTCTTGCGAAGTGTCACAATAAATCCTGGAGGCACAATATTTAATAGAAATCGCCAATACCTCGCTTATGCCGACGATGTATTAGTTTTGGGACACTCACTAAAAACATTGATGAAGTCAACCAAGGACGATCATTTGGCATGACCTTCAAAATAAGGAAAACTAAGTATATGGTGAATACTGATTCAACAACACCTCCTGTGAAATTGAACAACCTACACTATGTACATATTCCTTCCATGTATCATACACGTGGAGAAGATGTGATAACTTTCAGTCCGGTGAAAATGGCGACAAGCCAGGAATCTGCTTTGATCGCAGGGGTGGTAACCACTACACCACCCGTTCGCCTTCCACAACTGTACACCATTTCCACCCAGACCTAAATCCCGGAAGACCTGAGACACATCCTCAAACAGGAGATAAGTGAACCAGGTTTTCACCTGACCGAAAGTTATCGCATACCTTCTCCCTGTGTAGGGTACTCAGAAGAAATATGTACATAACAAACCTTAACATGTAGGTACGTGTGAAACCGGTAATAAAATGCACACAGCATAGTGTGCCGCCTGGTTCACTTATATCCTGTATGGGGATGTCTCCCAGGTCCGCCGGGTTTTAGGTCTGGGTGGAAATGGTGTACAGTTGTGGAAGACGAACGGGTGGTGTAGTGGTCAACACCCCTGCGATCAAAGCAGGAGTCCCAGGTTTGTTTCCAGGCTCGTCGCCATTTTCACCTGACAGAAAGTTATCAACCTACACTATGACTGAGTAGAGAGCTTCAGGTACCTAGGATCCATCATCACTGGTAATAACAATGTAGAAATTGAGGTGAAAGAGAAAATTGGTGCAGGTAACACATGATTTTGAACTCATTACCCAATACTATGCAAATGGCACATTTCCAGGAGTACAAAGATAAACTTGTATAAAACAATATTAAAACCAATTGTAACATACTGTGAGTTTTGAATAATTTAGGGATTAATTGTGAAATTTAAAAGAAAGAGCATTTAAGTTTAAAAGGAAAAGTTCGTTGGAGGTCAGCGAAGGACCGTGGGCGCGGTACGAGGCTGGCTCAGGCTGCGTCGGCGGGTCTTTCATGTCGAGCAAAATTTATTAGGGTTTAGAAATCGCAGGCTGGCGAGGGGATGAGGGAAAAGAAATACCCTCCGTAACAAACCCCAGATGTGCAGAAACTAGCAACATGTACAAACTTGCTAGAAAAATCGTTAAAAGCCACAGCGTCGTCGAGAACGTTCCAGAAATCCGTTGAAGATTTTTTAAAAGGTTCCAATGAGAGTCAGGGCGTGAGAGAGGGAAACCATTTAGGCATTGGGGGCTGTCAGTCACGTGACATACAAAATTTTGAAGATTTTCGGAAAAAAGAAGGGATAGAGCCCATTTAAGGCAGAACACTCAAAATTTCAGTCTCATACCAGGTTTCGCGCTCATACCAGATTTCGCGCTCGTACCAGTCTTTACTCAGACGTATTTCGAGCTCATACCAGATTTCGCGCTCGTACCAGTTTTTACTCAGACGTATTTCGAGCTTATACCAGATTTCGCGCTCATACCAGATTTCGCGCTCATACCAGATTTCGCGCTCATGCCAGGTTTCGCGCTCATACCAGGTTTCGCGCTCATACCAGATTTCGCGCTCGTACCAGATTTTACTCAGACGTATTTCGCGCTGATACCAGATTTCAGTCTCTCACATCTCGCAGTTTTTCGGAGGAGATTTTCCTCTCATCTCGCAGTTTTTCGGAGGAGATTTTCCTCTCACATCTCGCAGATTTTGACGCAGCGGACGTAGCTCGTCCGTTCGTTCTCACATCTTGGAAGTTTCGGTCAGATCATTTTAGAGCGTTTTTCGCTCGCGCAGCTCACATCTTAGAATTTTTTCGGTCAAGACTCTTGTTCGGATCTTACAGCATTTTCGTTCGGGCTTCTAGTGAGAAGCACTGTACTGTAGTTCGCTCCGACGTTGAGTCATGTTTAAAGTCTTTCGAAGATTATTCGCTGACAGCTAGTTGCTCGAGAATCTTAATTTACTGAACTTTGCTTTGGAGGATGTGCTAACGCTAAACATTATGTTGTAACAACAACATTATTAGACATCCAGCCGAGTTGACCTCTTCATTCGGTCCGATAACGTCGCAGTCGTTCGGTCGTGGTAGTTCGTAAGCTTTGGGGAATCCAGTTCGAGGAACGAGCCGGTGTTTTCTGGGAAATGATGACATCACCTGTTGGAGAGACTACCCGAGCCGTTGATCTGCTGAAATGCCGTCTGGAAGTCGGCATTCCATTCTTCACATAGACTGACTGACCTGTCCACTTGTAAGGTAGAACATAAAAGTTGGTTGCATCCAACAAGGCGCAGTGGCGAGAAGACCAGTGAATTATTGACAAATGATGACAGCTCAAACATTGAACTATTGAACTTTTTTATCTACTGAGAACTATGGGCAGTTATCGTAAAAGGGTTAATGAATCCTAATTGTGTTGTAATGTAATTTTCGCAAAGGTTTTTTTTATTGTTTTGTTTCTGATAAGAATAATAGTGTTAAATTCAATGTTTTATTGTGTCTTTTGGTGGGAATGTGGCCCCTTTGGCCTATAAATGATTGATGTTTTATTGTGTCTTTTGGTGGGAATGTGGCCCCTTTGGCCTATAAATGATTGATGTTTTATTGTGTCTTTTGGTGGGAATGTGGCCCCTTTGGCCTATAAATGATTGATGTTTTATTGTGTCTTTTGGTGGGAGTGTGGCCCCTATGGTCTATAAATGATTGATGTTTTATTGTGTCTTTTGGTGGGAATGTGGCCCCTTTGGTCTATAAATGATTGATGTGTTATTTGTGTCTTTTGGTGGGAATGTGGCCACTTTGGTCTGTAAACAATTGATGTTTTATTTGTCTTTTGTGGGAGATCTATTTAGTTGAGGGATATTTTAGCCATTAAAATAGTTTTTATCAATGGATTTATTTGTCCTGCGTTTTCCTTAAGTGGAACCACTGCATGGTCCTTTTCCTTCAGATAAAAATCGAACCTTTTAAATATTGTGGAACCCTGAGAAGAGCTAGCCGAGGTATTTTTAAAAGTTTATAAATTAAATAAACATATTAGTAAAATCATATTATTCGTTCTGCCACAATTTGGCTTTTCCCAACGTGGGGCTTTTATCATTATTAATATAATATTATTCGTTCTGCCACAATACGGAAGTGAAATCTGGACAATGACAACTAAAATAGAAAATATATTGAGAGTATGGGAAAAGAAAATACTTCTCAAAATTTGTGGACCAGTTAATTATGATGGTGGTTGGATAATTAGGTATAATGTTAAGCTAATACATCTATACAAATCCCCAGACATAGTGAACACTATAAAACTTAGAAGGATGAGATGGTTAGAACATGAGCAGAGAATGAGTGATGATGGGGCTGTGAAAAAGATTTTCTTGACCAACCCAGGAGGCATGAGGAATAGAGACCTACAGTTGAGGTGGGTTGATGATGTGGAAGGTGACCTTAGGAAAGCAGGAATTAAACAATGGAAATGGAAAGCAGAAGATCCATAGATACATAAAACAGTGGTCCGCCGTTCTGAAATTTTGATTTTTTTTTTAATTGCTGAAGTTCATCACACCTCAATGCTGGATCACATATGTGTCAATGATATGGTAAAATTATCTTATCAGTCAAGCACAGAATACTTGCTCAAAGTTTTGTAGTTATGCATTTTCTTCATTAATTCCTTGCATTTAGACATAAATGGTACTAATTGTGTAGGACACTCCTGGGGCTATAACGATAAGGAGTGGAATTTTATGATGATGAAAACATGCTTAAATTATGTTTTATATAAAGTTGGTCCAAATATATAATTAAATAATGAGAATTTATATATTATGTGTATTTCCAAGTTAATCAGAATACACACATTATCATACAGATGTACTTTTTTTTCTAATTTAAACTAGTGGGTTACAACATAATAGGAACAAGTATGGAAAGTTGTGCAGCAAAAAGTTTGATAAATAAGGATTCATTTGGAATAAGAAAAGCAAAGGGGAAGTTTTGGATATAAAAGATGATTATCTGCCCTCCTTTTTCTTAATTAAACATTTTTTTAATAAAAAATATTAATGAATTGCCTTATTTATTGAATTAATTTTGTTGTTTGAATTTGGTTTGTTGGTTTTTATAGTTGTATAATTATTTAATTCTTATTTGTTACAGTTGAGTGATTTGGATTTCCATGATTCTATGTTAACGTTGGGATTTAGCAAAGATCATGTTGAGATTCTTAGTGCCTTCTTTACCAGCAAGAAAGAAGAGATATTGCACACTTTAAATAATGATTCTCTTGAAATGCCACATTACAAAAATATGGAATGGAGATTTGAAGCGCAAGTAAGTGTCTTGATTTGGAATTAATTATAATCTTGGTCAGTGGTTCCAAAACTTTTTAGGCCAGTGACTCTCTAGAGAACATTTTGGGCAGTGCTCCAAAATAAATAAATCATTGTACATTGCATTAAAATTGTAGGTACATTTGTAACTAGCATATTAGAGTACTCATTCATAAAAATAAGAAGTAGTAGATTTTAAGAAATTAAGAAAAAATTAAAGTATTAAATTAATAATATAAATATATATTTATAAAATTTATTGTATTTATATAAAATTTACTATGTTTTTTATGTGACTAAGGAAGGCTGGATGCTGAAACTGTTCTGTCCAATTTGTGAGTGACTTTTGTGTGTTTTCTTTTCTATTTTTCATTAACTTTAAAACTTTAATTTATAGAGGACAGTAGTGTCACTTTATTTCCAAGATTTCCATTATATATCGTATGACAATTTCTTGTTATGGAAGAGTCAAATTTTTGTTTGAAAATTGAGTTTGAATAATTCAAAATTAAATTGATATTAAATTTTCTGTCTTATTGTTCTGAGACACTGTGCCTGGGCACTGCTATGCACACTTTTGGAACCACTAGTATAAGTTTTTGTCACTGTGAGTAAGAGAAAAAAACATTCTAGCTATGAAATCATCATGTAATTTCAACTCTTTTTGTTTTTAGTTCTTCAAATTTTTCTCCAGTCTTATTGCATTTTTCTAAATTGTAATGTTAATTCATCACTTAGCTATATCCTAACTAATATACTATATTACTCAATATTTTCATGAACAATTCCATTAACTTTTGGTTTCTTTTGATCATTAATTAATAATACAATTTTTTAGTCATGACAACTAAACTTCAACCTTATGGTCATGTTTCTTTTAATGTATTCCCATCTTCAGCTGAGCTAACTGAAACTGCATTGATCTGCTAACATTTATCAAAAGATCTTGACAATTAATGTTAAAATATACATTTTAGTTGGCATCTAGGTCTTTAAAACACCAGATTACTCCATTAATTACAATGAAGTTGGCCTTGGAAAACCGAAGAGGGAACTTACCAGTCTCTCAAGAAAACATTGTACTTCAAACTGATCCTACCAATCTGATTCATTTGACTCAAGTTATGGAAGAAGCTCTAGCTGAGGTTCGTAGCCAACACACAAGAAAATTGCAACGACAATTCAAGTGATTTGAATCTTCTTGTGTCCAGTATTATACATTGTCTTCAGTTACTGACATGGGGCCTCTAAGAAGTGAGTGTCATAAACTGTTTGTTACTCATTGACAAAAGCATAAGTTGGTTTTTGGTATGGATCTGCAGTGAAGTTGAATGCTTCATTTCCTCTGGCTTTTTGTATGTGGAATGCTGGTCTTGATAATCCAAATGATCATTTATTTTTGAAGGTTTATAAAGTAAAATATGTCTTCAAAATTTATCCACTGACTGACTGAGCATTATTTGTTCATTTTCATTATAAATGTTACATGCATGTCCTTAAGCTAAAATTTTCTTGTATATCTCACAAATTTTGTGAGTGACTGGATGAACATGAGGATAAGAACAGTGTATTGCTATTGCTATTGAAAATAGTATCTTATTTTTGTAGATTTACTACAAAGAGATGTACCGAGGTAAATGCATTTATGTTATGTGCTTGTCAATCTTTATCAGATGAGTATTTTATGTAAATTCTTTGATAATATATTATTTATTTGTAACAAATGATGGTATTTCTTGTTTTTACTCCTGTATAAAGGAAAGCTGATACTGTGGCAGCAGTTTATTTATGTGTATTTATTTATTTAGCGTATGGCTGCATACATAATAAAACAAAATACATCAATTTGTATGAAATGCACAAAACATGTAAAAATACAGTGGGCCTATGATGGCATATCACAAATTGCATATTACAATTTAATGTCTAAATCTTTAAGCCATTAACAAAGTCATACAAAACTTCTGAGAGGACAATCAGAGGTGATGTGAATCATAGTCTGTTTCACCTCACCACAGTCTCACAGTAGAGTCTCTCGCATGCCCCACCTATGGAGTGAGTCGCCACACCTACAGCTGAGCGTTCACACTTCATTCAATGTGACCCAGATGCTTTGAGGAAGATGGGAACCTTCCGGCAAAGTTCCCATGCTCACGAGTGAGTGGTACTCAGAGAGCGCATGATGCCTCCAATCCCTCTTCCATTCCTCCGCAGGATCCTCAATGATGTATCCCACTACCACGGCAGCTGGCCGGCGGGATTTAATGCGTCCATAGTCTCCCAACAGGTCTGCATGTGTGGGCAAGTCCTGATTAGCATTTATGACACATAGTTCTCAGAAGGGCTCTTTGGCGACACATGGTTGGAGGTTCTATGTTGCTGAGAGCGGGAAGCCATAATAACAGGGTAGGTTCGATGCAGCCAGTGATTATTCTCATTGTGTCATTAAATACTGTGTCAATTTTCTTGGTGTGTGGACTATACAACCATGTCGTGGCACAGTATTCACCTGCTGAGAAGACAAGACTGAGTGCTGTGGTACGAAGGGTATCGGTTTTGGCACCTCATGATGTTGCAGCCAGTTTGTGTAGTATGTTGTTTCGAGTACTGAGTTTTGAGGCCAATTTTGTTAGATGAGTTCTGAAGCTTAGGGTTCTATCAAGCGTTATTCCAAGGTATTTAGATTGCAGGTTGTATGGGAGAGTGACATCATCAGGAGTTACTCTGTTAGTAGAATGTACCAATCTATTGTTTAAGTGGAAGCAGGAAGTTTCTGTTTTTGTTGTGCTGGGTGTCAGTCTCCAATTCTTGAAATATTTTCCTAATATCTTCAAGTCATCAGTTAGTGTCTTTCCCAGGTTGATTAGATTTTTATCTTGTGGGGTAAGGGTTAGGTCATCTGCATATGCGAATTTTCTGCTCACAGTTTTGGGTATGTATAGGCATTAAACAACAGAGGGGCGAGGACAGATCCTTGAGGGCGGCCATTGTTTAGCTTTCTTTTTGAGCTTTTCGTGTCACTGAAGTTTACTTGTAGTTCCTGTTTGTTAGTAGACAATTTACTAAAGCAACTGTATCAGGAATTTTATGATATTTAGTAGTTTGTAGAGTAGGCCTTCTTGCCACAAAGTATCAAATGTTGCCGTTAAGTCTACGAAAAATGCGCCAGTTTTATCCCGCTTTTCAAATCCACTTTCTATGTATATGGTCAGGGAAAGAACTTGTTCTTCACAGCTGCATTGGGGTCTGAAACCAGCTTGTTCTATGGGTAGTTCCTTTTGGATTTGAGGACTAATTCTGCCGTATATGAGATGCTCTAGCAGTTTGTAGCAACTGCTTAGAAGTGCAATTGGTCTATAATTACTTGGGTTCTCATTGGATTTACCAGGTTTTAATAANCCTTTTGGATTTGAGGACTAATTCTGGTATATATGAGATGCTCTAGTAGTTTGTAGCAACTGCTTAAAAGTGCAATTGGTCTGTAATTACTTGGGTTCTCATTGGATTTACCAGGTTTTTATAGTGTTATAACTTTGCAAAGGCTCAATTGATGAGGGATCTTCTTGATCAGCTGTAGTTTGGAACAGAATTTTGTAAGCCATTTTATTGTGTTTTTGCCACAGTGTATTAGGATGTCATTGTGAAGACTGTTGAAACCTGGAGCCTTTCCTAGTTTAAGTTGTTTAAGGGCAATGGCCACTTCTTCTGTGAATGGGTTATTTAAATCTGATGTTGTAGAGCTGAATTTTTTCTTTAATTCTGCAAGTCTTTTCTTGATTTTTATTTTGTGTGATCTACTGCAATTAGTTCTGGACACATTTATTATGTGGTCTGCTATTTGGTTTGCAATGACTACTGGTTGAGTTTTTATAGCTGGAGTAGCTGTGCCAAGCTTCCTTAGTATGCTCCAAGCTTTACGACTGGAGTGTTTGTAATCCATTGTCTGTACCATGGTTTTCCATTTCTCATGTTGCATCATCTAGGTTACGTATCAGTTCATTGGCCATCTCTGATTTACCATTCTTGATGATCTTTATGCAGGATCTATTTGTTTTTATGCCATCCGTGGATGTATGTTCTTCTGACACCCCTTGGAATGTTTTTCTTTGCTGTGGCAATTACGGCTCTCACAAAACGCTGATAATGGGCAGGTTCAGGAGGTGTGGCAAAGTAAACAGCATTACACAAGCTAGGGATTTCTTTCTTCTTATTATTGGAACATCCTTTTATGGGTTTTTGTCTTTTTTATAACCAAGGACTGGAAAAAGAAATATTGGGAACAAGTTTTCTACCTTAAGTTAGTAGCTATTTTACCTTGTAGTTTAATTTTTAGTTTATAAAATTTATAACCACAAATCCCTAACCCATAAAATTATTGAAAAATCATTTCCACATTTCTCATACATTTTTATTTAGGTTGTTTTTGGAGAACTTTCAACCATCTCTGATAATATGTTCTGAATGAATATAAGTGAAATGCAATCTGGCAGTAATGACACAACTCTTAACATTTATTGTAGTGACTCCACTGTAGGTTTCAGAAGTATATTTTCTTTGTAATCCTTAAAATCTTTCTTGAAAAGTAATTCTAGGGCGCCACAACTTCCTCAATATTTGACATAAATTACTTCAGGAATTCACTGTGGAGTCACTACAATAAATAATTGTAATAATTCATCAGCCACACATTCCACTTACTTTTTTAAACATGAACTAGTTTCGGAAGCTGCTGCTCAAATTTCAGCTACTGCTGACTGCTGATCAAATGGTCCTCTGTTGGTGGAAGGGTGGATGAATTTCAAAATCAAATTGTTTTCAAACGACATCCAAAATTCAACAATTTGTTCTTGATTAGCTGAATGAAGTCGTTCCCCAACCAACAGTTCAAAATGCCCATCAACGGTCTTTAAGAATAATACATTTTCATCAATTTTGTGTTTTTCGTCCCAAAAATGCATCTCAACTACTGACTACTCTCAATTTGTCCAAATTTGATGCGTCAAAAATGTTCCTTTTTTCTAATTTCAAAATTTAATTTCGTTTGTCCATATAAACAATCACTATGCTTGTTAATTAATTTTGTATATTTCTGATCTGTTAAGAGGAGGTACTTAATCCTTGTAATTAACTTTAATTAGGGACTTGCTAAATTTATTCTGTGGAGCCAAAGTGATATTTACTGTTTTGAAAATCTTTTGGAACTTCTGATGTAAGATAGGGTGATAAGTAAATTTTCATTAAACTGTTTCCTTTTTCAACCTTCTTAAAGTGGTTACATTTTGTACCATTTTTAGTTTCTCAAAGTTTTTTATTTTTTATCTACTAAAGTTTTTGAAAATCCATTAGATTTGGCAGCTCAAACTATTAAATCATATTCCAAATTATGGCATGCTTGTGTTGCACTGGATTATAACCAGATTCTTTTATGTAATTATCATTGTGAGTCTCTTTTCTAAATATTCCAAATTCAATTCTTTTGCCACAATTAACAATTTTTAAATCCAAAAGAAGCAAAAAATGCAAAAAATTTGATGGTTTCAAATTTCTAAAGTAAATTTCATTGTTCTATCTTGAATATTCATTAATTTGAGAGCAGTTGCAACGTGTCTCTTTTTAAGAACACACAAGATATAATCTACATATCTGTACCAAAATGTATTCATCTGAGGAAACACCTTGGTGTTATGAGTTTCAAAATTGGTCATAAATAAATTTACCAAAAATGTGGAAAGTGGATTTCCTACAGCTAATTCAAATGTGTGGAGTTGACAAACCCTAATGCTCCACAAAAAGGAAAGGTGTGAAGATAAAATTTCCCATCAAATCTGAAAAAATATTGGTTGATACACAATTTTGTTAGCTTCAAAAATTATTAATTTTGAGTTTTCCATGTTCAGGGAGAGTAACTACTTTCTTTGTATGTTTGTAAATAGGCCACACCAAAAATACCAAAACATTGTCTTCATGAAGCTTCTTATCTTCCTGTTTCTTGATAAGTTCAAATGAGTTCTTAATACTTAATATTTCAAATTTTTAGAGACTTAAATGTTTTATTACCAATTATTTTACTAAATTATAGTTGGATGCACTGACAAATTATTGCAATTTTCTCCTCTTATTTACAAATTATTCCTTTCCTCTTATTTACAAAATTTTTAAATATATAGAAACTTCAATTTCTGAAATAAATTTTTTTTAATTGTTTCACCTCTTTGTGTACTGATTGTTTAGCCGTCTAACTAAAATTTTACTCAACACTTTCTTCCATCTGAATCTTAAGAATATAAATGTTTTGAACACTCATTGTGTGATCTAAAGTTTAAGTTCGTGGGTGAAACAGGACCACACTACGAGCCACATTAATGTGGTACAAATTGATACAAAGTTAACCTGCTGCTGGGGAATGCCATTGACTTTCGATACAAGAGACAAACAACATTTTAAGATTATTTATGTAACAAGGAAACAGCTGAAAAGCTTTCTTGAATGACAATTGATTAACTAAAGACATTTCTTCAAATGCATTATGTGTTTTTAACAAGAATTGATTACCATATTCTTCATTTTTCTGAAATAACGTATTGTAACTTTGTAGTCATGTAGAAATTCTTGCTTATTTGAACTTAACCAATTTTGTTCAATACATATTACAGATAATTTGAGATAAATTGCTGCAACATCTAACATGTACTTTATTAATATTTATTGTATATTTTTGAAGTACATTATAAAAAAGGGTTTTACTAGTAAGACCACATGCATTAAGATAGAGAAAATAAAACCCAGGTACTTGAAAACGTTGTTTAACTTTGATCTACTTTCAGCACTACTGGCATTATTTGCTGACACCATTTTGTCAGCAAATTTGTCAACACAATTTACAAATTTCCCTGGTTTGAGACAAATGACTCACACTTGCTTCCTTGAAAACTTATTTTCATTTAAATTAATTTTTTGTTTTATAAGGTAAATTATTTCTTCTCGCAACAAATCTTTGTTCTTTTCCATGGACAGTCAACTTTTCCCTTCCAAGTTTGCTTAGGTCTCTTACTGCACATTTAGGTATTTAAGAGCTTATAACTTAATATTATACATGTTTTTCTTCTCAGTTGACAGTAGTTATGAATGAGATCATGATGATATGGAAGCATCACAGCAATATATTTTTGCCATAGTTGACATTTAGGTAAAGTTTTAGAATTTTATGCCTATTTCTTCTTTGTTACAATAAACATCATTCGCCCCGGTAATACAAGTGATTAAGTCCTTTTTCTGCCATGAAGGATCTCCATCCTGGAAGCTTTTTCTATTCCATTCCATCTATTTACACCAAGTCTTATTCAAAGGAACCACACTGAGTGTCTGTCATGTGATTTATGATTAATGATGAAGTTTTGGTGATGTATTTCCAGTTTCTCCGTTTAATAATGAGAAGGCTGTATTGTGTTTGCCAAATGAAGTTGTATGCTACCAGAATAATTAGTGTATGGGGTGCAACATGCCAATCAGGGCCAGACTTGGAGCCCAAAAGTGGTCCCAGAATTTCTTTAAAACTGACCACACTAACTCATTTTCTGAAAAGGTTTCATTTTTAGGTGAAGGTAATTAAACTTTTTATTTCTTTCGTCCAACGACACCAAATGTAATGCTTTAAAAAAAAAAAATCATGAATCAATCGATTTAAAGGTGAGAAAAATCTAATTTTCCAAAAGGGGTGAAATGTTGAAGAGGGTGTCTTGCTGTGAGTTGCTTGCACATTGCTGAAAGAACACGTAAATCATGTGTCTTGGACAAGCACACACCGTCTTAAACAGTTTTGGAACATCTGAAACACGCTCTTCTGAGGAATAGGTGGAATATGGGGAGGAGGTGAGTCTTCAGGTATTAGTCTCGGCTACCAGAGTGTACATTATTGAGATTGTATACGTGAGACTAGCTCTCCTCGACATTTTGAGGTGTGACGTGTTTGCTCGATTATCTCGAAATTTACATCCCTCGATCTTGTATGAGTGAGTCAGCGCGAAGGGGGTGGCGCAGAAACCTCCCAGTAAGGGAGTGTCTTGATAATACTTGGGAGCTTCCTCACCCGAAATTTCACTGTGACGCAATTTAAAACATAGAAGTTATATAGCGATGCATTTACTGCGCCGCTAATTTTGACGCGTAGTGTATTTTTGACAAAACTGTGCTTTTTGACTGCGTATCTCCGATAGATTTTAGCCTTCTCTAATGTGATTCTCAGTTGTTATCCCAAACTTTTCATGTGTAAATGTGATTCTCGAAGAAATACAGCCACATTATTCAGTAGTGCAAACTGATTAACTGGGAATTCGAGTAGACGCATACACCAAGTAATTCAACAGTCTTTGGGTTGTCTTAAGACTGTCCCAGTTAGCATGTAAGTTTACTTCATTGGTGGCTTTTACTTCACCCTGCTAATTGTGAAACAACTATGAGATCAGGGTCTAGGTTTAAATATTATCGCGCTTATCGTGGTACTACTATGTGGTCAGGGTCGTGCTAAGTTCTTTTTCGCCATCCATGCAGCACCCGAGTATTAGAGACCTACATGTAAGTCTCTACATGTGGGTCTCTACCGAGTATGAGCATTTGCGGAACAGTTGTCGGAATCCAAAATGCAACTTGCGAAGCCAGCGGGCCAAAAGGACAAAGCAGGAACAAATGGCGAACTAAACTGATCGTAGCTGGTGGGCGTCGGGCGTCCGGATTCGTTGGAATTGGAAATAATTTTCGTTGCACGTGCTACGTTCTTGCGAGTACTTTATATATTTATGACAAGATTTTTTCCTACCATCATGCATTTTCAGTGAAATATGTGGTGCCATAATATGAAAATATCGAGCAATGCCAAATGTGTTCACGGGTTTACTAATAACTATATTTTACAATGTGGTTCACGCACGGTTTGGAAGAAAACATTGATGCAATTTTACTTTAAATGTAAATCCGGCTGCGATTATATAATTTTTATTCAACGCTCATCGTATTTACAGAATGTAAGAAAAAGCATTCCGCACTATTTTCTCCATATATCCTTAGCGGATACCATTGAGAACAACCTAATTCTGCGTAAACTTCTAACATTATCATACCCATTTCGAATCGTTGTAAAATCTTATACTCTTGACCCCAGGTAATTAAACAAATTGGCTTACCTTTGTCCAAACAAGCTAGGGACTAACCGTTCTCCAAGCATAGATTTATATCTGGGATCGCAAGACAGGCGCGACCAAACGTTTTGTCGTGAAGCTTGCGCACTCTGGCGACCAGCAGACCAGACGAGCAGACGCGTTGTAATTTCTCTATGTATTTTCTGCATAAATTTTATGCGATTTAAATAAAACAGCTGCTGTAGGTGCATTGATTCTTGGGAGGAAGAAAAAATTTGAAAAAAACTGCAAAGAATACCCAGTTCATCCTATGTCATTCAAGGTAAAATTTAATATTATTTCGATCTTCTTTACCATCCCAAAAATTTTCTTCCAAACTTTCGTAAGAATATATCGATATTCCACAAAATGATTAATGCCTCCATCAGTTTAAGATATTTTCTTTCCGAGCTCTATAAACAGAATGTAGAATGTCTGTAGTTCCCTCCACAGACCCCCACCTCTCTGTCAAGATCACTCGCACAGCTAAACGTCGGCACGCCTACAAAAGAACAGCAGAAACCCAGTCCCAATTCTCCAAATTCCCGTTTATCTAAACAGGTTTCCATTACTGGGTTATTAATTTGATTAAACAATTTTCTCTTCGAGAGAAATGAAAGTGATATTTCCATTAAAATGTTAGTTTAGTTCTTCTTGAAATGACATGAAACTCCTCTTGTGGCTCAGGTGGTAGCGTTATTACTCTTCACGAAGTCATACCGGGTTCAATTCCGGGCCAGAATTTTTTTTAGCTTTTCACATTAAAAGTCCCAGTTCATTTAGCTGTGACTACTGAAAAGCCAACCATCCTTCCTCTATCCAGCTCCTCCTAGTATCAATAACTCTAACTATTACTAACTACTTCTACTAACTCCTCCACGTGGGCCAAGTTGTTGGTAAACTTAGCTAACCGGCCTACCAACTAATAATAGATCCGTAAAGTCCCACAAAAAAAATAGATCGCTTCAATAGGTAAGCCCCATGTAGATAATCTTCAATAGCTCGCTCCATTTCCCATTTACAAACACTACAATGAAAAAATGTAATGAAATAAGTCATTATTAATGATCTAAAATATATATACATTGTTGATAATGTAAAATATATCTAAATACATAAAACATACAAAGCTGTAGATACATTTTTTCAGAAAAAAAATTGTAAAAAGTGAAATTTTCCCTATTTTGATATCCAAGTTTGGATGAACTTTAACCGTAAATTTCATCTATTTTAATTGCCATTCTATTTTCTTTGCACCAATTTCCATTTTACTGCCATTCGTATTTTCACAACTTTACGTTGTAAGTTGTGACGGGAATTCTAATTATATAATTTGTATGTAATTACTAAATAATTTGGACAATTATGTTTTGTAAGCAATTTGTTGGAGGGCACTCCGAACCTGTGAATGTGTAGCACGAGCTACCACAGAGTAATATATGTGTAACATTTTATTTTTCAAGAGCATAGATTTTTGTGACATTCTCTTAACGCATTGTTGCGTCGCTTCTGAGCTCAAGCGCTCTCTCCTCCCCCCCTCCACCCCCCACCCCAACAAAGTGAGAGAGAAACAAATTATTGTTTACTTACATCGTGTAATACATTGAATTATTGAAAGGTTTTATGAAGTAATTTTCATGTGAGTGAAGTACAGTCTCCCAGGTATTTGATACACGAGTACTTATCATTGCATGATCTTGACACGCTTGCGTACACAATATCGCTTTCCTCCTGTTTTCCCCAATTTCGGTCAATGATGAGTTGGCCTTTTTCTTAGCTTAGTTCTCGTAAGAAGATGTTATTTTTGGGAATGACATTATCATCACTTTAGTAGTTACTCCCCTTTTCAAATATACAGGATGGGCGAAATAAAAAACCTGGAAATTTATAAGATTATTATTATTATTTATAATAATAGTAATCTTATCATTTAAATTATGAAAATAATTATAAAACTAATGCCAGTGAAGTCATGAGAATCATCAGCTCATTAAAAAACAAATTTTCTACAGACATAGATGATATACCCGAGTTTATTGTTAAATTTTCGTCTCATGCTATATTAAATCCTCTCATAAACATTTTAAAAAGTTATTTATCGGAAGGGGTGTTTTCTAACAGTTTAGGCGAAACCTTTACACAAGAAAGAAAACAAACTTAATATTGGAAATTACCGACCAATATCTCTACTACCCACTTAATAAATAATCCTAGAAAAATTGTTCTATAAGCGTCTTCTAGATTTTTTATCAAAAAAATAACATTCTATCTGACGGTTATAGGAATTTTCCACTATAAGCACCATATTTTCTTTCTTAAACGATGTAACCACATCTTTTGACCGTGGAGAGAACCCTCAGGGTTTTTTTCTTGATTTATCCAAAGCATTCGATGTCATCGATCACGGAATTCTCCTTTCCAAATTGCATTTTTAGGCATTCGTGGACTTCCACATCAATGGCTAACTTCTTATTTAAAAGATAGATATCAACAGGTCGAAATATCCTATACTAAAAATAAAATACTTGAGCGTTGTATTTCAGAAACAAAGCCACTTACTTGCGGAGTACCCCAAGGTTTAATTCTCGGCCCTATACTCTTTATTGGATGTGAATGTCATCATCCACATCAGATTGCAAAATGGTTCTTTTTGCTGATGACACTAATTTACTATGTAAACACGCCAATGGTCAAAAAATTTTGTCTAACCTTTCGGCTTGGTTCCATGCAAATCGTCTCATTGTAAACACTGACAAAACATTGTCTATCATTTCACAATAGTATCACAAAATTTTTACCGCGGGTTTCTATTTCATTAAACGGAACACAATTAAAAACTGTTACGAATACGAAATTCTTAGGTCTCCATATTCAAGACAACCTCAAATGGAATTGTCACGTTGACATTAATTCCCAATTAAGCAAATTGTGTTACGCACTCCGAATCTTAAATAACGTAGTTAGTCCACGTATTTTCCGTTGCGTATATTTTGCAAACGTTTACTCCCATTTACGTTACGGCATTATCTTCTGGGGCAATTCTGGTCAGAGTATTCAAACTTTCAGAATTCAGAAAAGGATAGTTCGGATAATTTGTAAATCTCACCCCCGAAACTCTTGTAAACCTTTATTCAACGAATTAAATATCTTAGCACTTCTCTGCATTTATATTTATGAAAAGGTCGTGTTTGGTAAGATCGAATTAGTGAAGTGCCACCCTTGCTTCATTCTAAACAGTCTCGTTCACGAACACAATACTCGCAATAGGAATAATGTTCATCGACGTCGAGTGTCAACCACTCTTTGTCATAAAGGATCATATCATTCGGGAATCGTTTTATATATCCTGGCCCGGGTTTTTCTCCGGTTTTCCTTCGGGTAGAGGCGGATTTATCATACAGGTTCTCTAGTCTTTGTCTAGGGGCGGGTCTATTGTAACAATAAATCGTGAATTTAGTGTTATTTCAATTTTTAAGCACTATACTCAGAATAATCTATAGTTCGATAATAACTTACATGTAATTTTTTGCTTAAAATTACAAACATATTGACATTCTATTAGTATTATAACTCGCAGCTAACTTTTTATCTTATCTAGGAATTTTTGCTGAATTTTTTGAATCCGCCTCTGCCTTAGGGCCCTTGATCGGAATTGATGGGATGGTCCCTTGCTTGCTTCCGGAGAGTAAATTAGTTTTTTTTCCCTCCACGTGGTCATACGCAGTTTGTACTGTTTTTTGACAATAAATTTTATTATTTTTTATTATAATTCCCTTCTCAAGAATATAAAAGATATTATGAAATTGAATCTCTTCAAATCCGCGTTTAAAAACTACCTCCTGCACAAGTGCTTCTACAATGTAAAAGAATGTATTGATTTTAATAAAAGTTAAATCCGTCTTGTACTTTATCACGCCATTGCTGTAGTACTTTTAAAATAACTCATAACTATTTCAAAAACTTTTCTTGCATGATTGTGTTGTCTTATGACTCATATTAATTTAGTTTTATGTGTATTCGACTTTGGCACGGTTGTGTACATTAAATCTGTAGCCCCATCGTGGCCCGGGTTTTGCTCCGGTTTTCCTTCGGGTAGAGGCGAATTTCTTATACAGGTTCTGTAGGCTTTGTCTAGGGGCGTGTTTATTGTAACAATACATCGTGAATTTAGTGTTATTTCAATTCTTATGATTTTTAAACACTATACTCGGAATAATCGATAGTTCGATAATAATTTGTACATGTAAATTTTTTGAGTTAAATTACTAACCTATTCTTGACTAATATTCTGTTAGTATTATAACTCGTAGCTAACTTTTCATCTTATCTAGGAATTTGGTACTGCTTTATTATAGTAAATTTATTATTGTTATTATTATTATTGATATGGAAATGACCCTTGTTAATGATCAGGAGAACTGTCCATCACCGAAAATGGCTGGAAATGGCCACGGTTGACGTCTATTCTGCGCTGAGTTCGATTTATCAAACTGTGAGACAAGCGTGGGAGCTGGAGTGATAGTAGCAGTAGTGTTTTCAATATTCTGCTGTAGCTCTTCCAGTGTGTGATGATTATTTCAGTACACCTGTCCCTCCATTTTTCCCCAGCTCTCCTGCTCATTATTAAGGGTCAATCCCTAGACAATATTACAATTCTTTTCCAGGCCAGATTTATTTTACCCATTCTGTATAAAGTAACTCTCTTAGTTCAATCAGTCTGTGCTCTAATGTAGGACGTTATTTCATTGCAAATACAAATTATGAAGTATTACAGAAAACCAATAAAACTTTCCTAATGCGTTTCAAAGGAAAATTGTCGTTGACTAAACTAGTGGAGGTTGTGAAAGGATAATACATAATGGGATTTCACATGTCCAGGATTCGAATTTTTAAGTAATTGACCACAACAGAGAACCCCGTCCGTATAGGGCGGCTCATAGATCAGCGCGCATGGACTTTGGGTGAGAGCGGTAGCAGGTATGGTTTTCAAAAAATATTTACTCAATATCAGAACAAAAATAAATTATACTGTAGATTGAACTTGTTTAGAAATAGATCCACATGAAAGCTAGATGTATGTATTTAGCTTATTGTGTCCTATTTTTACTGATAAGAGGCAAAAAGGACTCGAATGTGTTTGTAGTTGCGCTAGTAACGCGCGCAGATGTGCGGCCGCTCTCTACAAGGACGTGGTGATGAAGGTAGTGAGAAGTGAAAGACGTGCTTAGACTCTCGTCTCATGCTAGGACAAATTTATTCACATAATAAAAAAGAAGACAGGTAAGGAAGTCGTACGTGGTGACTAGAGCGGACGCCTCCGCCGCCGCTCGGGCAATAGCTCCGTCGGGAAGGCAATGGCACGCGACGTCGCAGAGCTTCGTCGCGACGTTTCCTTCCGTCGTGGCCGTGTGGATGATGCAGGGTGGAGGACGAGAGCGGCGACGCCGGGGCGCCCTTGGCCGCATCGTAGTCCGTTCGCGTAGCCGGGTCATTGTTGTCTCTTGAGCGCCGCAGACAAGTCGCGGGCCTTCGAACGCGGAAGGCGCGCGCTTGGATTGGCGCGTTCGTTGTGTGGTGATTGGAGGGCGAAGTCTCTGGCGTGTGGCATTGTTGCCTTTTATTTGTCTTATTACGCGGAGGGCTTCTCCTCGGTGCAGGTGGTGGCGCCGGAGGCAACGGAGGTGGTGCCGTCGTCGTTGCCGCCGCAAGCAAGGCTTGGGAACTTCTTGTAGAGCGCCGCGCGGTACTTGGGGTGGCTGTTGGCGGATACAATCATTATTTGTAAGACATTTAGGTTAAACAGAGCATATTATCAAATGAATTATATTATAATAATAAAATATTAAATGGAACACCTCTTTTCTCAAAACATTACACTTAAACCATTATTTCTTTCACCTCCTGAAATGAAGATATGGATGTAGATATGGTGCCTGAGGATGGTTATGGTATGATGATTGGAGAAAAGTAATTTTTTGTGGAGTGGTGATTTGAGAATGAAGAAAGATGCATATAAATAATATTTAACTCTGATAAGGAATATAATGAAACATTGACTTAGCGGGAATGGATGTTTGAATGTATACTGTAGTGCAATTAATCTATATTTCTTAAACATGGAGAATGAAAAAAAAATTATTTGTAGTCCAATGAGGGGGAAGAATCTCTACATCCTGATATAACAATTTACAAAGAACCTGGTCTTTGCACCTAACATTGCCTCCTCAAATAAACATTAAGTGGAGGAAAGAATTTTACAATCCTTAAAAAAACGTAAGGAACTATCGTGGAGTTAGCAAAGACCTACAGTGAGAATTACTGATCTACGGAACGAAGTCGGCGTCGGGAAAAAATGTGTTTCTGTATAAATTTGGGCCATGTTACAAAACAGATTTTACAAATTTCGTCTGTCTTTGTATAAATAAATAAATCAATAAATTTATTGTCAAAAAAGCAGTACAAACTACTTATGACCACGTGGAGGACAAACTATTTTACTCTCTGGAAGCAAGCAAGGGACCATCCCATCAATTCCGATCAAGGGCCCTAAGGCAGAGGCAGATTGAAAAATTTCAGCGGAGATAATATAGACAGTTAGCTACATGTAATAGCTAATAATACCGTCAATATTAATAATACGCCTAAAACATTATCTGCAACTTAAGTCAAGTTCTTTTCTCTCGTGAATAAAGATTATTTGCTCATTTATACGATAAATATTCTTTAATGTTTGATGATTGTTGTTAAAAGCTTTTGAGAAAACGATTTGAAAGTTTAGTAATCACAAAAATGAACTCCAGTATTCCAAACTTTCTAACGTAATGTCCAAAATCTGTAATTGTTTTTTTTGCTTTTATTTATTCACTCTCAAGTTATATTAAGAAGTTAAGATGGCTGAAACCAGTTAGACTATTTTTTTGTTTCTTCAAATTAATTCTGTTTTATTATTCATGTTTGATTTCTTCCAGAGCCTCCTAAAGTTCTTTTCATTCCTCGAAATGCCCCTTTCAGGATAGGCAACTCACATAGCGTGGATGTAAACTGGAGAATACTGTGAGGAAGGGGCACATTAAATTTTTAACCATCTTACTAGTACACATTGGTCAATTACTCCGAAATTGAATTTATAAGGACGAGGTAGATACTGTCACTTGTATAACTTAAAATATTATTGACGTGGGTTCCTTAACGTAAGTCTCTTGTTTCAATTAGTGCCGAAAACTGCCGAGTACAAGCACCTGTTCCAAATATGATATTAGTTGGAACAGCATTCCTTTGCGCTTATAGCAACAGTTAAAATACGGTTAATCTTGTGTACGAAATAGGACGTACGATGCATAATGGCTGTTGACAAGTGGTCAGGTTGGAGAAACAAGAATGTGTTTTGATGAGGAAAAGCGCTAAATAGATATATTTCTTGGCGTTGCCATATCAGAAGGGACGAACATCAGCATGAATGATTTTAATTCACTGCAAAAATAAATATTAAAGAAAATCATCCAGTTGATAGGAATGAGTAAAATCTGAACATCGAGAAGAGAGATTTTAATATCGCCTCTGTTACAAAGACAAACTTTGTAATTGACTGCCGCATTGAAAATATAATAAATGTCACAACATATATTAAAAATGGCGTCTCACAATGTTCTTACCTGATACCGTAGACAATGGGGTTGTAGACGGCATTTGCCTTGGCGAAGAGGGAGCTCCAGATTGTCGCCAGAGGGCTGATCTTAGCGCCCTCGAAGATGCCAGTGAAGTTGATGACCAGGTAAGGAGTCCAGGCCATGAACCACAGAGAGATGGTCATAAGGGCAACCTGTAGCAAACAAACATATTTAAGAACAAGTCATTCATGGTATCGAGTGAGATGATTATTCGGTACATGCTTAATTTATTATACGTTTTTCATTAATAATGATTTCTTGGAGGTAAAATATGAGTGATTATTATAAAACCATAAGGATACATCATAAAATTGAATTTATTTTCTCTTAGGTATTAATATTCTGAATGCTTTTTCAAAATGTATCTAATCATATAGTTTTACTGATTCCAAATATAGTTTATATAATTCCAAAAGTATCTAATCATATTGTTTTACTGATAGTATATAATTCCAAAAGTCTCTGGTTGATAGTTCCTGAGGACAGGAACGCAATAATGTACCATTCCGAAAACCCAAACGCGTTCTTTCATTATTTATACCTACTTGTAACATACGTTTGACACTAAACCAATTGATTACCTCCATTTATTATACATTCTCAAAAACCTCCACTGAAGACATGATAGCGTTGTCTTTTTAGTTTCATGTACCAAAATTCTTCAAACCTCATGGAAACATGAGAAAATGTCAAGGTTTAGGACATAGAAAGAAGAATTGAATTGTGCTCACTTACCTTGGCCAACTTGCACTCGGCGCTGGTGTTGGCATTTTCAGCGGATCGCAGAGATGCTACGTTCATCTTCTTGGCCTGTTCTCGCATGGCCTTCTCGTGAGCAGCAACAGCCTGAACGATGAAGAAGTAAGAGTAGATGATAGTGAAGAGAGGCAAAAAGTAGACGAAGATGCCGTAGAAGACGAGGTAAGAGCGGCTGTGCCAGGACTTGTCAAGGTAGTCAGTGCCGCAAGCGGTCATGTTGCCCTCAGGCACGTATCGGTTCCAGCCCACCATGGGTGCCACAGTCCAGGCAGTGGAAACGGCCCACACGAACAAGATGCGAAGCGACGCCGTCTTGTTGGTCATCGGCTGGGCCGACAGACCCTATGAACACATACACTATTGTAATTGAAGTTTGGAAACGAAACTCTAACCTTATTGTATTTATATGCTTTTTACAAGTACGGAAAAAACGCTTACTATACCTATCACGAGAAGGAAGTTCTTCATAGAAATGAAATTAATGTGATGCAAACTACTCTCCTTTTCAATTTGAGTATACTTTTTTTGGAAAACTTTCCGTTCGACAGTGTAGGAAGTATATAATTAATCAACATATTCCACATGGTGAGTTACTATAATATGTCATTAAATATTTTGTTCATTCTCTAATCAATTAAAATAATATTTTATTTTAAATTATGAATGTAGATTTCAAAACTACATTTTTTACGTAATCAACCGATTAAAGAGCAGAAATGGAATCACTCTCACTCATATGAACATTATATTTGATCTGTAACATGGAGGACATTTAGGATATCATAAATAAATTATTCATGTGAGCTGCTCATGTTGAGAAATTACCCTTAATTACGTTTCTTGCTCTCAAAGGGATCGAGAAACACACGAGTTGTAATTGTATAAATGAAATACGGCAAAAGAACTCTTTTGAAATTTTAAATATTAAGATCTATGCTATCCAAGAATTTGCAATGTAGAAAACAAGGCGATTGCAAAATAATTTTAAATAAATAAATGTACTTTGAATTATGAATTAGGAGGGAATAGAAAGCAATTTCTTGAAATAATCCCCCCCTCCAATTTCAAATATGGTCCATGGTCAGACAACGTGTGATCGTTGCATCAACACAAAACTTGAATTTAGAACTAAAATTCTTCGATATTCAAGCTATACTAAACTCTTGAAGAAATTCATACTACTTTGGGAAACTAAATCACAATTCTTCTGATCGTGAATTTATCATAGTTAAATTTTGCATAACATGATGAGCAGTGAGTTATAATTAATTTCAAAATTTGATAATATAGGAACTTTCTGTCATCTTCAAATTTCCTGCTGTTTACAAACGATTGTATTTGTGTTGGTCATACTCCCACAGAAATTTATTCCTGAATTAAATGCTATCTTTACTTTCGAATCCATAGCTGTACCAAACTGACGTAATTTATATTTTAGGAAATTATTCTGAAATACGTATCTGCTGTGAATGAAATCATGCTCTGAAGCAGCGGAGAAAGTTTCCGTAACCGAATGTGATAATTGTTAGTCATTCTTTTATACCAACGTCATAGGAATAAACAACCATGAGTTTCTTATCCTACCTCTTACGGCAATTAATCTCTGCATAACCACATGTTATCTTCATCTCAAGGTTGCGTGAATTCCGTTTACGTTCTTCCTCTGGTCAGATAATATTTACTTCGTAAGATAACATAGTTTTTACATTTTCAAAACCTGAATCTCGAGCATTTTTTCTTTAGAGAAATATTTGATTTTATAATTTTGAATTGAATTCTGCCAAACAGTGTTTAAACCTTCGGGTCACATTAATAGTTGCAAATTCCTGAAAAATTCCCTTTGTAGTAATTCAAAAGTCTGATAGTAAATTTGAAACAGCATTTCCGTTAAAAAATTCGAAAGGAAAATAATACAATTTGCAAAAAAATTTGACTTTGGTTTATTGTTTAAACATTTAACAGAGGATTACTTAGATCACTGTCTAGAGGAACAAAAATTTTCCATAAAATACGTCAAACAACTCATAACACATATTTTGAATGACATTTAAATCTGGATGAGGGTTAATCCCAATAACAAAGAACTCGTCTTGTAACCATCGGCTCCCATAAAAAATCCAGGAAAGTAAGTAGTTCCGTCCGCAGCGATTTTTTCGTGAACGAAGTCATCGCAGTAAATTAGTAAGGTCCCGTTCAAATGTTTCATTTCGTCACTCCTCCGGAAAAGATATAAAACAAGTCTTCGATACACAAGGAAATACTCTCATTACTCATTAAAATCTGAAACGGGGAACCCTGTGGCTGTGGACTAATTTTAGCAAAATCCAAGGAGTTAAAATTATTCGAGCTTATAGAGTTTTATGGACAAAATGCTTATAAGAAGATTGTCGTATATGTCAACGTAGTTTTTTCTTTGAACTTATACCTGCATACTCCTTACAAATTAATTGACAAATAAATTTTCCCTCCTATTTCTCAGAGTTTAATTTACTAACCGGGATGAATCAGCATTATGAAAGATTTTTCATGTAATCTGGGTATTTGAAATATACTTCAATTATATCACAGATTGTTTTTCAGGCGTTACGTTACGTTACGTTACGTTACTTTAGATGCTTAAAGGCATTACGCAGAAAATTTTGCGTCATGTAATTCGTGTCAAAAATCACATGAGTAGGAACAACAGGATGAAATGACGGATAAGGAAGACAAGAGCTTACCTTGACGATGACGTTGTACCTATCAAGAGCTATCATGGTCATGGTCCAAATGGAAGCACAACCGAAGAGGGAGCCTGCAAAGCCGTACAGCTCGCATATTAAGGGCCCTGGAAACAGAACCACGGTATGTTAGATCGCTCAGATGCCTTTCTATATCACAGAAACGTAGAGAAGGGGAAGAAATGTTCGGAGGATTTGAGGAAACGACAGAGAACGTAGTTTATTTTTATTGCTTCTTAATGAAGGAGTCAGTATTGAAGTTTTCATAATTTGGACAACTGAAAAATAATAAACTGACCCAAAAACTCTGGTCTCTAGAATGACTTGGCAGACTGAAAAACTAGGGGGAATAGGAGTCGTGCAATGGTAATCGGAGATCGATTGAGTTTTATTTTTAAAAAATATTATAAACTTCTTCATATTAAGTGAAACATACTGAAGCAGTTGATGATTGAATTTCAGTTATTAAACATAACTGAAATTCAATCATCAACTGCTTCAGTATGTTTCACTTAATATGAAGAAGTTTATAATATTTTTTAAAAATAAAACTCAATCGATCTCCGATTACCATTGCACGACTCCTATTCCCCCTAGTTTTTCAGTCTGCCAAGTCATTCTAGAGACCAGAGAATTTTGGGTCAGTTTATTATTTTTAAGTAAAAAATAATAGAACAGAGTATTCTATAATGGTTTAATTTTATTTTCCTGCTTAAACACTGTTGTTCATTCTTTGTATTTTGGCGTTTACAACAATAATACTCAACAAATTTATGTTTCCTTTAATTTGAACAGACTAATTTAAAAAGTCGAACCTTGTGTGGTTCTTCTCATACCTACCTAGCACCCATGTCTCGTAATAACAATTGATCACCATGGCCGGGGACATGCACAACATCATGAGGAAGTCCGAGAAGGCCAAGTTGACGACGAGCAAGTTGGAAGGCGAGCGCAGAGATTTGGTAGTGCAGAAGATGTAGATGACCATGCCATTGCCCACCACGGAGATGAAACCCAGGACGCCGATCACGAATCCCAAGAGCCCGTGCCACAGAGGGTTCATCGGCGGGAACTGATACCTGTCAAGCATTGCATCCACTGCTCACACATCTGAGGAACACCTCGAACAATTTAGAGCATTAGGAGGAAGGTTTATTCATGTTACGCCTTCAACCATTTATTTCTATTTCCGACCGCATGATTATTCGCGGAGACTTGATCTATCATTGATATTCGCCCCGAAGACACCTCTTGATTGACAGCAGGAGAAAGGCGAAACGTTGGTAACGGAACATAGTCCGGAAGACGATTTCTCTTAAAAATATTTCTTGATTGTCACAGCAAGAAAAGAATAGTCGTTATCTGCCATCTACTTATTAAAGCCGATAGTTTTTTCTTCCGCAATAAGGACGCATTCATGAAAGTACGAACAGAAAAAATAAAAAATTGTTTAATGTATTTTAAATTTATATAATAATTGTTTTAATAATATTGGTATTTAGTTTTATTACGTTTTTTCTTGTATTGAACTTCTTATATCCGCAAAAATTTAAATGATATTTGAATGAAGACTTGACGTAGCTGAGAATTCACCTTTCAACTATACAACTATCCAAAATCCAACTATTGTTTATTGGTTGGTTAAAGAGAACATACAGAAAATCAAAGGCGTGACTCGGACTGGAAATAAAATATTTGTAAGCTATAAAACATGTTAAATGACAAACATCTTCTATGTATCTAAAATTTTGAGAATATGCTTCTCCTATCACAAAAATAGAGGTTAAACGAATTTTTATGTAAAACTTTTTAATTTCCCGTAAGAAATTTCGCAAGAAATGAATGTTAACAAATGAATCACTCAGCATCTTTTAACAATCACTCAGATAATAGAGAAAATTTTAAATAAATGATCCAGAAAAATGAGTCTCATTTCTCAAATCTGTTTTGCGTTTCAAATTGGACGAACAAAGAAAATATGAAATAATGAAATGGAAACAATTTATGATAACTACTTGTCCCGGTTGTGTGAAATCCATGACTTTCAATACAGTTATTTCAATCCATTTGTTTCATTTTCACGGCCGACGAACTTTTTAGTTGCATTGTACATGATTGTTTTAACACTTCAAATTTATGATTGGTTCAAAATTATTTTCTAACATACTAAACCAAAAAGAAAAAGTATTTTATATGTTAATGGAACAATATCGGGATATAGTGAGCAAATCTTCTATACTTTAAGGTTTAAGCATTGGTATGTGGTTAGTCACAGTTACAACAACTACCAATAAATATGAATGTCAAATGATAGTTCTTTTCAATAAGAAAGATCTCTTTTTTTTCAGACTATCTTTTATTTTGCCACATGAATTTCAAACGTTTTCGATTAGTTTCGTTTGATCTTTCCCAAGTAAAGAATCAGCGTTCTTTATGTTGTAAGGTACAAACATACGTATGCATAATAATATTTTCAGGTTTAAACTAAAACTATTTTCCCATCGACCAAAAGAATATTGATAATTTCCAAGAAAAAGCAATGTGAAAGTTATTTTTACTAGTACGCTTCTATATTCTTCTTACCAGTATGCGTCTACCATGTGCAGCATTTCAGGGAGGACTTTGTCGACAACGGTCATGTTGCCGACACTGCTGCTTCCCCATTGGTAGGCGCTAAACCTAGGCTCGGACGGAACAATAGTCATGGTGGCAGCTGAAAATAAAATAATGAAATATTTTTTTAGCTTCCCGTTTGAAGTCAAATCAACTAATTTCTTACCATTGATTATCTCACGACTCATTTTTTTCTAATACTGTTTAATGTTACAATGTATTTTTCATAGCAGTGATTTTCACCCATTCGTAGTTTCAGACTGGTGATTAGAGTCTTTTGGGGATTAAGACTTCATCAAGGTATGAATATATGAGATGTTCTATTTTCAGAACACATTCTTCATGCCCCGTTGACTATGATTAATTTACAAAAGTCTCAGTTCCAAAATGTAAACCTTCCGATATTCTGTTCCGAACTAGTGAAATAAATTGAAAACTACTGCACTATATGTGAGAAGAATACAGTGAAAGAGATATGTCGCATCGTTTGTTGTGTATTAGATTATCTAAAATTTCAATGTATTTGTGCAATATTTCATTTTTAAATATTGCAAAGAAAGATTATATCAACATTATTCAATAAATTGCGCTTGCTGAAATGAGTAAGGATCAAGAAAAATATTCACAAATAGAATAGTAGTGGTAAATTTCTTTAATAATAATTGTTAGTCGAGTTAACCTGGTTTCATGTCAGGAATCATTTTAGTTTAGATCCACAACAAACGAATTTCTATTGTCTATAATAGCGTCACTTTCAAATAACAAAGTAAAGTCTGTGGAACTTAAATGTACAATTTTCACTTTTTACAGATTCATTACATATTGTGTTTGTAAGTAACTTCTCGTAAAAGATGTAAACATTTCATATTTTACAAACATTTTACAGAGTAAAATTTGACTAGATAATATAATTATTTAATCCCCCTTGTATTATTAAAGATTTTTCAATTTTTGCTGCAGAGAAATGTATTTTATTTTGTGAAATCTTAGTCATATTAAACACTATGTGAATTTAATAAAATATAAAAATATAGTTTAGAAAATTATATTTCATTCTGTAAACTTTTAAATATTTTACTCACGACGCCTACGAGAATAAAATCGATTTTCATACGAAGCAGGCTTCAATAATGACACACACATTGTGTGATCAATTTAACTCTTCTTATATACAGTTGATATATTCATCAAGTTTGAATGAGAGATTCACAAAACGTCAAATGTATTTTGACCGTACTATTAATTTATCTCAAAAAATTGTCGTATAATACGAATAAATACCTGAGACACAGATATTTCTATTAATTTCAAATTTTAGTAAAGGCTGTAAGTTTTAATTTTTTATGCTGCTTTGTATATTTCCAGGCGTAATGGGAACTCATGTTTCATGTCCATTATTTGATTTTTCCATGAAAATTCCTTGGTAAATACTTGTTTTAAATGACATTTAAAAAAATTCTATTATTTTTCATACTCATAAAAGATATTTATGATTTTAAATTAATTGTTATTTTGATTTTGAAGGAACGAAACTTAAATTGCCCTTCCTGCTCTAAGTAATATAGCTCTGATAATAGTTGCATTAAAAACTATCGAGTACAGGCCCTATCACCCTCTTTGGGGGATGCCAATGGACATGAGATGAAGCTTACCTGGATTGGCAGTGCGTGTATGTAGAGTATTTAGAACCGAAGAAAATCGCTTTGCAAGAGACGAACTACTTCAGGTTCTTCTGCCGATCGCTGCTACGCTCCCCTTCTTCGAGAGTGGTTCGCTGGCGGCGCTGTGTCGGTTGCTTTTATAGTACACCACTCGATGCCTCCCCGCAATGCCCCGCGTCCTCGACCTCTCGTCCTAACGCGATCGTCCTCGCTAAACGACTTACCACAAATATGTAACGAACAACGCTATAAGCGGATCCCCTACCGCACGTGCCCCGCTCTCATCCCCGCCTCAACCCTTCGACGTCCTCTTGACCTACCCTCTCCGTTCTGCATCCGCTCCCCAATTTCTTCCAAACACCCTTGTCTCCCATTCCAGGTTTTCTTCTTCTGGTGGAGGCTTCAGGGTTTTCATTGGAGGTCACACGTGATCCTTAGTATCTACCTTGAATATTCGTTTCGCTGCAAGGACTATAAATCGCATGTCATTTCTCTACCCCTTCTCTTTAAATGTAGAAAGTCGTGCAGAGAGAGAAAAGCAAATATATTCATTGTCTTCTTCTTTCTTCACTATTAATAAAAATTTACATTGTTCCTTGGAGTACATTTGCTGTTGGGTTGGTTCTCTCAAAACATCATTACCAGAAATCCTGAGAGGAACCTTGTTTCGTACGCAATTAAAAATTAAGATATTAGATATGCTTGAATAGGGAAGCCCTTAATGACGTTAATTTTACACGCACGTTATTTTTGGATGAAAATGCAGTGTTACCAAAAAGCTCTTATTCGTTGCGGATTAATATCTAGCTGTGAATCTAATCTGTCGATACACGGACGTTGCTTTTTGAACAACAAGCATCCTGTACCACAAAAATTATATGACATTGTAATTTGAGAATTGCTTTGCATTTCGTTTCATTATGATATCATAAGCATGGTGTTAAAGATGGAGGATCTGTCCTAGATTTCTTCAAGAGATTTCAAAAATAACGGGCACGTTTTCAAGTCACGAGGAAAAATTGAACGATCTTTCTATATTAGCAATAAAATAAACGTAAAAACATTTTTTAAACAGGCTTTTATATAAAAAGTACAGTACTAAAAAGTAAAACATAATTTTCAGTAAAACTTAAAAGAAAGAAAAAAACTACAAAAAATCACTTCCTTCTTAACTCATTATAGGTGCAAGCGCTTAGGAGATACACAAAAGGAGATATTTTTAGAATATGAAAAAAAAAAAAAAAGCTTGAGACCTTTATTCGTAAATTTTAAAATAGAGTTAGTACTTACGACGCTTGACGCCTTGCTTTGACGATGTTGGTATATTGGGAAATCTTTTTCCTCTTCATATTTTGAGATCTATAGTTCTTTTTACCATATGTTCGCCTCTACTATCCATCAATACACGAAGTGATTTGAAAATACAATCTTCGTATGTAATTTCTCCAAGCAGATTGCATGAAACATTAATTTAGATGATTTAAATTTTATTGTTGGTGGAGGTAGTAGAATTTTCTAAAAAATATGATGTAGAATTCCATGAGGAATATCGTAAGAAGACTTCTTACCATATTAGTTTGTAGAAATCTTCAGATGTTTTCTGCTAATCTCAGTACCCAGAAGTCTGTCTTTCAGAAAAGATAACTCATGGCACAAATGTTGCTAAAACGCAACAGAAAAAAATTGTGCAACGTTACGTAATTTTTGTATATTTATGTGATACAGTATATCAAAACGTTCAATAAATAAATGAATTTCATAATAAATAAATCAAAAATTTCTTAAAATTATCATTATAGCAATTGAGAAATGACTTCCAGAAGTTACCAATAAAATGAGTGTCTATGACTATTTTTTTCTTCAACCAACAGTACGTTAGAAAATTTTAAAAATAGTTACGTAATTATTGAAATGTGGATGCATACACATTAAAATATTCTAACATATATTAAAAACGCGTGGGAAAACACGGTATAAACAGTTGATATTCCTTTTCACAACATTGATCGAAAATGAGTTAAAACAATGTTTTGTCGAATAGAACGTTCAAAGCACACGCTAAAAAGATAAACTTTCATTTTGAATCTTCGGGACACAACAATAAGTACATAGACTTCCAAGCGTAGATGAAACATTTACACTGCGCGAACTGGGAATGATAGACGAAATATGTACAGGATACCTGGTCGCCTTCTATTCGCCCTGAGACTCGAGTTCTTCGGTCAAAATACGCATCAGAAGCTGTTTCGTTGTGGATTTCACTACATTTGCATTCATAATTCTTTGGCGGTCTTAATTTGCAAAAAACATAATTTATTTGTCGAGAAATGATTAACAAATTGTAATTTTGAAAAGTACCCTCTGATTCGAGAGTTCATAGCACGACAACACTTATCTCAAATGGTTTGTACCTTTTTTTTGTTGGACATTTAATGAGGAATATTTTTCATATATATCTTTTTGGAAAACTGACCGTTTCGCTGCAAAATGGCAAAAACTGTAAATTTGAATCTTAGGAGTGGCTCTTAGGGGTGCATGGCTCCAAAAAAATAGGATGAGAGTTAATAATCGTGTACAATACTACATTATACACCTAATCACCAAGTTTCAAAACGTAACGATTTTCCCGCCCCCCTATTTTGCTAATTTCAATGTACTAATACGACGCAAGTGAAATAAAACTTGTAAAAACACAAAAGATGCTAGGAAGATATTCGTTTGTGGTTTAAAGGTAAGAAAAACTAATTTCCTTTTGGCATTCCTATGATATGGCGTGAACAGAAGAATCACACAAACGATTGCTATTTCTGTTCGGTAGATGTGAAGGGATTTAATACAAAAAATAAAAATAAAAAATCTTATCCTTGTCCTGACTTAGCTATTCGTCCAGTGTCCCATGACACTGAAATACCAGTTCCACAGCCACCTTGTATTTTAGATGATATCCTAAGTGTGTCAGAGGAATCAGACACATTAGCTTCCCAGGACGAATCTAGCTCAATTTTCCTGTTGACAAAGGACCTCAGCTTTTTTTCTCAGTGTGAGCTCAACGACCTAGTGAGAGAATTAGGTCTTTCAAAATATGCAGCTGAATTGCTATGATCAAGACTAAATAACAAAAACCTGCATCTGGGACCTCATTTTCGTGGTACAGAGATCGAGAGAGAGAATTTACTCAGGTTTTCTCCAAAGAAGGAAATTTGGTTTATTGTAATGATGTTCATGGGCTTATGAAGTACTTTGAAATACAATATGATTTATCATAATGGCAAATATTAATTGATTCTTCGAAAACTAGTTTCAAAGCAGTCTTGCCACATAATGGAAATGTATTTGCATCTCTTCCTGTGGGGCACTCGGTTCATATGGGAGAAAACCATAATAACTTGGCTACGATTCTTGAGAAAATCAAATATCAAGAGCATCAATGGATGGTTTGTGGAGATTTAAAAATACTAAACACGTTATTAGGTCAGCAAGGAGGTTATACGAAATATCCTTGCTTTTTATGGAATAGTAGAGCCAAACAATTGCACTGAACAAAAACTGACCGGCCACCAAGAGGCAGTTTAACTCCCGGCGAGAAAAACGTCATCAATACGACCTTCGTTCCACCAGAAAAAGTTTTATTCCCACCCCTTATATTAAATTGGGACTTATAAAGCAGTTTGTCAAATCTCTGCCAACAGATGGGGATTGTTTCAGATATATGTTCCAAGTTCCCGAAACTGTCTGAAACCAAGTTAAAAGAGGAATTTCTCAATAACCCCGACATAGGAAAAAATTTATCTGATCTCCTCTTTTTGGAAACAATGGGAGAAAAGGAAAAAGAAGTGTGAGATGCTGTCAAGAATGTAGTGTCAGAGTTTTTGTGGAATATTAGGACCATGACTACAAACTTTTTGTACAACGAATGCCTGCAACGTATGATGCTCAAAGATGAAAGATGCGCTTAAAAGTTCATTTCTTACACTTTCATATCGACTATTTCCGGAAAACTTGGGAGCCTACAGTGAACAACAGGGTGCAATATTTCACCAGGGTATCCGTAATATCGAGACATGTTACCAAGGAAGATGGGATGTCATAATAATAATAATAATAATAATAATAATAATAATAAATTTATTGTCAAAAAACAGTACAAATTGCGTATGACCACGAAAAGGACAATAAACTAATTTACTCTCAGGAAGCAAGCAACAGACAATCCCATCAATTCCGAACAAGGGCCCTAAGGCAGAGGCGGATTAAAAAAATCCAGCAAAAATTCCTAGATAAGATGAAAAGTTAGCTACGAGTTATAATACTAATAGAATATCAATAGGTTAGTAATTTAACGCAAAAAATCTACATGTACAAATTATTATCGAACTATAGATTATTCTGAGTATAGGGTTTAAAAAACACTAAATTCACGATGTATTGTTACAATAAACACGCCCCTAGACAAAGTCTAGAGAACCTGTATAAGAAATCCGCCTCTACACGAGGGAAAATCGAAGCAAAACCCGGGCCACGATGGGGCTACAGAATTAATGTACACAACCGTGCCAAAGTCGAATACACATAAAACTAAATTAATATGAGTCATAAGACAACACAATCATGCAAGAAAATATTTTTTTTAAATTTATATAAGTTATTTAAAAAGTACTACAGCAATGGCGTGATAAAGTACAAGACGGATTTAACTTTTATTAAAATCAATACATTCTTTTACATTGTAGAAGCACTGATGCAGGAGGTAGATTTTAACCGCGGATTTGAAGAGATTCAATTTCATAATATATTTTATATTCTTGGGCAGGGAATTATAAAGAACGATTCCCGAATGATATGGTCCTTTTTGGCAAAGAGTGGTTGACACTCGACGTCGATGAATATTATTCCTATTGCGAGTAATGTGTTCGTGAACGAGACTGTATTGCATGAAGTAAGGGTGGCACTTCACTAATTCGATCTTACCAAACACGACCTTTTCATAAATATAAATGCAGAGAAATGCTAAGATATTTAATTCGTTGAATAAAGGTTTACAAGAGTTTCGGGGGTGAGATTTACAAATTATCCGAACTATCCTTTTCTGAATTCTGAAAGTTTGAATACTCTAACGTAAATGGGAGTAAACGTTTGCAAAATATACGCAACGGAAAATACGTGGACTAACTACGTTATCTAAGATTCGGATTGCGTAACACAATTTGCTTATTGGGAATTAACATTGTAAACGTGACAATTCCATTTGAGGTTGTCTTGAATATGGCGACCTAAGAATTTTGTATTCGTAACAGTTTTTAATTGTGTTCCGTTTAAAGAAATAGAAACCTGGTGTAAAGATTTGGTGATACTATTGTGAAATGATAGACAATGTTTTGTCAGTGTTTACAATGAGACGATTTGCATGGAACCATGCCGAAAGGTTAGACAAAACGTTGACGTGTTTACATAGTAAATTAGTGTCATCAGCAAAACGAACCATTTTGCAATCTGGTGTGGATGATGACACGTCGTTCACATCCAATAAAGAGTATAGGGCCGAGAATTAAACCTTGGGGTTCTCCGCAAATAAGTGGCTTTGTTTCTGAAAGACAACGCTCAAGTATTTTATTTTTAGTATAGGATATTTCGACCTGTTGATATCTATCTTTTAAATAAGAAGTTAGCCATTGATGTGGAAGTCCACGAATGCCTAAAGAATGCAATTTGGAAANCCGTGATCGATGACATCGAATGCTTTGGATAAATCAAGAAAAAAACCCTGAGGGTTCTCTCCACGGTCAAAAGATGTGGTTACATCGTTTAAGAAAGAAAATATGGTGCTTATAGTGGAAAATTCCTATAACCGTCAGAGAGAATGTTATTTTTTTGATAAAAATTCTAGAAGACGCTTATAGAACAATTTTTCTAGGATATTTTATTAAGTGGGTAGAAGAGATATTGGTCGGTAATTTCCAATATTAAGTTTGTTTTCTTTCTTGTGTAAAGGTTTCACTTTAGCTCTCTTAAATATTTTAGGAAACACCCCTTCCGATAAAGAACTATTAAAAATATTTACGAGTGGATTTAATATANCGAAAATTTAACATAAAGCTCAGGTATATCATCTACACCTTGAAAATGTTGAAAATTTGTTTTTTAATGAGCTGATGATTCTCTTGACTTCACTGGGGTTAGTTTCGGAAGTGAACATAGAATTGGGTACGTAGGTGGATATAATTGGAGGACATGGATTGGATATATTGAGTTCGTTATATAACCTACTTCTGAGGAGTAAGAATTAAACAAAAATTTGCAATGTCCTGAGGATTTGATACGATTTTGCCTTCGTTTAAGAGAGAAACATTTTCTTCGCGATTTTCAGAAGTTGATGTGTAATTTTTAACAATATTCCACATAGCTTTCATCCGGTTGTTCGATTTTAGTACCTGCCTGTCGTTTTCCATTACTTTAGCTGCATAGACTACTTTTCGAAGAATAGACATATTTACGAAAATAATCATGTAATTCGGGTGGTTGGTTATAGAGTTTTGAAAGATAATATAAACGGCGTTGGTTGTTTTAAGAAATTCTTATCCCTTGGGTGATCCATCTATTGTATTTCTTTGTGTTAATTAACTTGCGTTTTATGGGAAAGCTAGAGTTGTAATGAGATAAATACATTGAATTTGTCGTTGGTATTTTGACAATTGTAAACATGTTTACATGTTTCTTCACGCAAATAATTTATAAGTATGAATTGATTTGTGTCATTAAATTCCCTTGAAAACTTGTTAAGGATTTTAAGTGGTTTTAATTTTTTACTAATAATAATTACTTGAGCAAGGTGATCGCTGTGTCCGGCGATAAACACTTCAGATAGATACGAGATTCCATTGTTAACGATTATTTGATCTAGAATGTTTGAGATGAACCAGAGAGGGGAGAGGGGTCGTTTATCGTAGTAACAAGGTTGAAGGAATCGATAAGATTCTTGAATCGATTAATTGGTGAATGTGCAGAGTTGGATGTGCTCAGGATATCGCCACATATAACGATAGATTTAGTAGATTTATGTGTGATATGCTTTAAAACAATTTCGAAGTTTCGAAAAAATATATCAAGATCTGATTGAGGAGGTCTATAAATACACAAAACAACAATACGTGTCTGTCAGATTAACTGCAGAAAATTCGAACACACTATCTACGCAGAAATTCTCGTAACCTGGCAGCGGAGAAGATAAAATATCATTATGAACGTAGATAAACGTACCTCCGTGGGGATTTTTGCCTTTAAAGTTTTGTCGACAGTAAGAACTTGCTAAATAATAATTAGAAATAGCAGTATCGTTGATGTTGTTAGTTGAAAGCCAATGTTCTGTGAAGCATAGCAAATCGAATGGTTTTTCGTGTACCAGAATTTCAATGTCTGTCAATTTGTTTGAAAGGGATTGGACATTATGATGAAATATAATTATTTTATTTTCGCAAAGTGTTTGTGATTCACGAGAAATGGAATCGACGTTAGATTGAGGAGAGGAATTTGAATTTGGTACAGCTTCTAGTTCCGGATCAAGTCTGCACACTGCACCCGAACGCGATTGTCACCTTCGAATACCACATCGTACTCCTGAGCGCAAGTTGTAACTGTGTATGGGGGCGGCAGGAGGAATAGATGAGGACGTGCGAGATGAGAAAGCAGTAGGTAAAAGAACGGGGACAGGAGAAGAAAAGGGTGTGGAGATACGAAGAGGAGATAGTGATGAGGTAGGAGCAGAGGGAGGTGGAGGAGGAGATGAAGTAGGAGCAGGGGGAAGTGTCAATAAGTTAGCTGACTACTGTTGGATGCTCAATCGAGAAACTAGAGAAAGAAATCGGAAACGAGGTCGGAGAAGCATCAAAGAGAAGAAGAAAAAGTTTCGCAAGAAGAAAGAGTAGACCTGATATTATGAACTTATGTTGGTTACTATATTATCTATGATATGTATAATTTTCTTGAGTTTCTATTAGAATAATATCTAGACTATTGTAATGGATTGTTTTATCGGTGAGGATTGATGTATCAAAATAAATTTTATACTTGTTCTCTGAAATGGATTTTGGGAAGAACTTGTGTGACGGGCAGTTTTTTTATTCATCCATATTTCGCGCAGAGTTTCTGATAGAAAATATTAGCAATATTGTGTAAAGAATATGTAGTCATGCTATCCAATTGATTTATTGAGTTACAAGACCTTTTCGGCTGCGTAGCGGCCATCGTCATTGATTTCCTTATACAACACTGTGTATACTATTAACATCGATCCTTGTCACACAATAATATTAGCAACCTGATTGGGTTTATGGGTGTTATCTGTCTGTACTAATAGTGATGTTCTCCTGTGATGTGTTGTATAGTATCTGGTTTAATTTTGCTTCTCGTACATTTGCCTAGTACTATGTCTGTGTTTTGCAATATACGTTCCTTATTATTATTGTTATTATTATTATACTATTATTATTTCCTCTCAGAAGTGCCTCTGGAAAATTGGTCAACTGCGGGACAGATATTCGATGCAGTTGTGTCTCTTTGCGAGTGAAAGAAGTCCGAACTGTATTGAATGTATTCAGAATAACGGATACTCGCTTAACGTTTTTTTAAACTGAGATTTTGTCTAAGTTTCTCCAGAGTACTTTGGGCATGATTCATGTATTTGAAGCGATGAAGAAATTGTGTGCGAGTATTTCTGTTACATTTGGTATCCTAGATAGGTATGTCGTCATTTTCTCTGCGTAGGAGGTTTGAATGTTTGCGTTATTGAAGATTGCGACATCAATTATTAAGGTTTATAGTTATTTTACTGCTGGGTTTATAGTTATTTTACCACACGACAAATGTGTCACTCCATTACGGCAGGGAATACTTAGATTGGAAAACATAAAAGAAGTGTCGTCATACCAACAAAGGAATATGATAATAATTAAAGAAATAGACAGGAAAGATACTGTGGAAGGGAGGAATGTAGTTTACAGAATGTATGTACAGATTGCAATGCTAGTTACATAGATCAGACAAAAAGAGGACTGAAAACAAGAGTACTAAATCATCAACGTAACGTCAATGCAGCAGAATTAAATGCTATAACTAATCATTGCTTAGACGAGGATGATTTGATCTATTGGGAAACCATCAGAAAATTATACAGGGAAAGTATTATTAACCCTATATGTCCGAACTTATACTCATAAAAATCACAATGGGGGTTTGAACTAACATAGGGACCCAGAGAAACTATCTGATTTTTTTTTCAGATATTTATTTATAAATATTATGATAATTTTATGTATGGTTTTGTACTTATTTATTTCATTGTTTTTATTTTTCTGTCGTTAAATATTTATGTAATTGCATTCATAACATTTTACTAAGAAACAGTATTTTTAAAATATCACCTGTCGAAGTAGCAAAGCAGTGGCAAAACGTTGTGATTAAAATACATTTTGGCTCTGGAAAATAACGTTAAATTTTATAATTTAATAATATAATTATGCAGACGTAAAGAGCGCCACAATTAATATGGTTGTGTTCTAAACATCTACACTATCTCTTAATGATGTCGTGAAGGTGTCAATCTTGGAATGTATGTCGACACATAATATCTAGATTAAGAATGCGGATCAGAGTGTGGAACGAGGTTATGAGGCCATGACGTCAGGGTCAAGGGTATATAGGCAAGAGCCATCGGGATGTCACTCTCGCCTACTGACACTCCACGCCCGACCATTGCCGTGGCTGCGCTCCGCTACGAGAGGAACCCGGGACCCGAGGCGAACCATCGACGCTGCCACCTCCAGCGGCACTTCCGTCATGACTGTCCGACCCCGTCTTCTGCTCTCTGCTTCTCGCTCTATGTATTGTCTGAGTAAGTAAATGTATCTTCTCACAGACCGCGTTTCCTTGGCTCAGGCCGAACGCCTCCACCTCCAACAATCTTTCTTTCCCACTCCGCCAACTATGCCTCGGCGTTCCACTCCCCGACAATCGCCAACCTGAAGGGAGCTGTAGACATCGCGACAATGACGCTGTTAAAGCGCAGTTTCCACAATGAATGTTTCTTTTGTATGTGTGAGTTCAACTCTGCAGTGGTCGCGCGGATGACAATATTATCCAGGGGGAGTAATCATCTTTTTTCTGAATGCTTTCAAGGTAACGAAGCGTGTTTAGATTAGTAAACTTGGTCATGTCTTGCCTCTATTCCACGTGTTTTTTTCTTGTAATTCTGCAATAATGAGTGTTTGATGACACGCGTAATCCACTTGACTTATTCTGTATGTACTTTAATGCATAGTGTATTTTATGAACCACTTAATTATACAAATTGAATTTATAGATATGAAGCAGTTATTTAGATGGTCATGAGTAAAACGTAATAAAAATATTCATTAATATTGCTACTTTAAAAATGGATGGCAGATGTTATCCACACGTCCTCTGAAGCTCCTTTCCGCAGCGACCAATTCCGTAAGTACTTTTGATTGAAGACAATTATTAAACGAACATTTTATGTATGAAAATGACAATGGCAATTTTAAGAATCTTATGAATTCAGCAATGTGAATAAAATGTTTTTTTTCACTTAAATTTGTACTTTTAAAGTGGATGATGAGTGTCAGCCTCGCGACCTCTCAAGGTGGTTTCCTGGCCGCGACTACTGTATGGTTAAATAAAAATAATAATAAAAAATGATTCTAGGATGAGAGTTATCGGTCATAATGATCACAAATGAATTGTTTTCTTGCATTTGATCAGAAAATAAGAACACATATATTTATATTATACCGACGTTTCGACCTTTATTGAGGTCATCATCAGAGTTAAAGTAACTCCTTATAAACTAACATCATTCCACACAGCTCACACTCCTTACCCGTAAACCTTTAGTATACATGGTTAATATACTCATCACAAAATGGTCTCACTCTTGTGTGGAGAGATGTAAGTTTCTAAGGAGTTACTTTAACCCTGATGATGACCTCAATAAAGGTCGAAACGTCGGTATAATATAAATATATGTGTTCTTATTTTCTGACCAAATGCAAGAAAACAATTCGTTTAATTTATGAATGGTTCTGTTTTAAATAAGTTTATAATAGATTTTTTTCCAACACCGGTTATAGAAACGGGTTGATGATCAGTTTCCAGGAGATTGGATTGTGATAGTACAATTGAAGCTATGTTGTTATGGCAGCAACGATAGTCGTGTTTAGCTACAGTTGTTTCACTGTTGGCGTGTCTTCTTTCACGTGTCCTATTATTTCTTCTATTGGCATTGCACATTCTGTGTCTGCTACTGTTTGAGGTAGGATCTCTATGTGTTTTTTCGTAGCTTCTTGTGTGTTTGACTCCATCATGAATTGTCATAAATCCCTCGGTTTCTGTAAATAAACCAGCGTGCTGCAGTCATTTGTTTGATTTTTTCGCGTACATACTTTCTTCATGCAAAGCATGAAAGATTCTACTATGCAGAGGTTCCTGGTACCATTTTCTCTCTTTTTCTTCTAGAGTTTGTATATCTTGTAAAGATGAGGCGAGTTTGAATGAGGTGCAATAATGGCCAACTTTGTTTGGTGTTTTATGAATTTTACTTGTTGTTAATTTTAATACAAAATATTTGTGAAGGTAATGAACTTTGCGGTTATTAAGAGCGGTAATGTAAATTATGCCTATTCCATCTAATTTTCGAGGAACTTCCAACAGTTCTGTGCATGGTTGAGGAATTTGTACATTATCATTGCATGGTATAACTATCGTTACTTTCCAAGGGTATGGAAAATCGGGGTTGTGAAATTGTTCTTGAAAGATAAGATGAGAGACAGAACATTATGTAAATCCTACTGGTCAATTACGCTCCTTCCGATGATCGGGAAGATATTAGATAAGTACATCTCTAAAGAGTTCAACAAAAAATTGACATCTGAGAATTTCAGTAAGAACCAATATGGAGTTATAGCAAGTCGTGGAACGGAGGATGCTATAGATTGGGTGATTAACGCTACTAAAACACGAACAGATATGTATATGTTAGCAGTGAATATAGATAATGGCAGTGTAGATTGAACAGATGTGCAAGATTTTATAAAGGAAATGAATATGGGACAGAAAATGGAAAGTTTAATATGATCTTACTTTGAGGACAGATATGTATTATTGGATATTGGGGAAGAGCATCTATTACGGAAGACCGGGAAAGGATTCCCTCACGGAAGCCACTCTGCGCCCATCTTTTGGAACATTGTTTTAAATAATGTTTTGTTAGAAATGGAGGGAGAGGATACTATAATTACTGCGTACGCTGATGATATTCTGGTATTAATCGGAGAAAAAACCGGAAAATATTGGAGGAAAAAGGAGAAAAAGAAATTTGAATCAATAAGTAAGATGATGAAGTTATCTGTATCAAAGACGAAAACAAAAGTATTCGTGTTCGGATTTAAGAATGCAGGAAGAGATCCGATAGTCCGTGCAACTGATTGGCGTTTACAGTTAACTAAGCAGATGAAATACTTGGGAATGGTAATTGATAGGAAGTAAACATTTCAAGAACATATAAAATATATATCGATAAAAATGAAACGGATTCTCTATGGATAACACAGAATTGGAATTACTAAAACCAACATCGGGATAAAGGAAGTGCGTCGTATATATGAGGGAGCAATTATCCTTACGTTCACTCATTCTTTAAGTGTGTGGGTGAACAGAGCACATTTACAACATGTGAAAAGCATGCGTTCGTGTATTCTCCCCTGGCGTAAATGTCATCAAACAGTCTCCACCAAGGATTTAGAAGTAGCACTGGGAACATTGCCTGTGGATTTAACGATACAAAAGCGGGCGTTACTGTTTCGTGTGCGTAAGGAGGAGAGTTTAATATTTGATGGAGAAGAGATTAGGAAGAAAGATAAGACATGGAAAAGTAAAATAACCAAGAAGTTGTAGCTATGCTGGCAAATTTGTTGGGATAAAGCAACAGTGGGTAGAACCTTATATAATTTTATACCAAACGTAACATTTGTGACTAAACATAGACAGTGGTTTCAACCTAATATCACCATGATGGGGGTGATACCGGTACATGGACCCTTTATAAGTTATTTACATAGGATAGGACTAGCTGAAGATGACTGCTCGTGTGGAAATGGAAAGGAAGATGTAATACATATTATTTACGAATGCAAATTCAATAATAAGTAACGTGGACGGATTATGAATATTCCAAAGCGGGCAGAAGTTTATTTATTTATTTTACTTTCTCATACATGTTGTAATCGTGAAAAAATTCGAAAACGAGATTTTTGCGGATTTTTCCGTTTTTGAGACCCCTGATGCTGAAAAAAAATGGTTTTTGGCCCAACGTCGGTCCCGTCCGTTCATCCGTCTGTCCGTCCGTCCGTCTGTGCGCAGCACAGACCGTATTTACGGTAGAATTTACTTCTGACATATGCGCGTTCTTTCAATTTTCGTTTTACTTGAACACAAAGGGCACTTCACATGAAGGTCAAATACATTTTTGAATATTTTTCAAAAACTGATTCAACAATTTTACTTAAATATTCTGTATGGAAAGTGTAATTAGTATATATTACAACCGCATTAACGGTATTTCGCTAGAAAGTTTGGTATAGACGCACTGAAATAATTTCCATCTGCAGTACATTTGTTTACTATTCCAAGAAACTTGAATATTATTTACCATGGATGAAGCAGAGGTAGAGTGAAATAATATTCTGAATATTTAATTTACTTTCAAATCTCCAATAGAAGACAGTAATAAGTTGAATTAGTGGCAATGAGTCCGACGAAAATGTTACAAAAACACATTATTTAAAAAATTTATTTGATAAAATAATGAACTATAACAAACATTTTCGTCGGGCTGATATATATTTGTCGACCTCTACGCAGTACTCTGTCGGGAAGATTTTTATTACTTCACAAGTCTCGATACGGAGACTTGCTTCGCAATAAGATTCCTCCTTTTCAAAATAAATATTCGAGGTTATGCAGGACAAGGTTTATAATGCTGTTTCAATGTAAACAAATAATTGAACGTAAACAAATAATAAATAACACACCTGGGTGACAACAACAGGCAATGAAAGTTCTATGAACAGTGCCTTTTACTCGTGCGACTCACGACTTTGAATAAGTTGGTCGTTGTGGTTATGGAACTTCTTCTACTCGCCGCGGGGTGGCGCTTCTGGCGATAAGTCCTGACGTAGCTAGATGATAGCTTTGGAGTACGATAGCTTGCCGAGTGGTGGCGCTTCCGTCTAAGCTTCTGTAAAATACCCGGAGAGGGCGTCTCGTGGCCTCTGAAGATAAAATTCTGCCGCAGATCGGGCTATTGCGCAGAGCTGGATTCCTTGGTTGAGGTTATTATCGGAGACGATGTTCACTCATCAAGAGAATCCGTCGTACTGATTTCTCAGTCCTTGCTGTTGCTATAAACTAAACTTTGACAGCTGACGACGGTAACGACGTAACACAGAGTCGAGGTTCGTCTATTGAAGCTTTCNCATACGCTTGATGGTGCATGCGACCCGTGCGTCTCATGGAGTCTTCTAATGTTTACAATGTAGAGACTCTCTTGCGTCGTATGTAGAGACTCTCTTGCGGACGGTGTTTATTATTCTGGCCTTGGATCTTGAGTCTCTGAGTCCTTCGTCTTGACGACGGCATGAACAACATGGCGTGACGCAAGAGAGTCTCTACATTGTAAACATTAGAAGACTCCATGAGACGCACGGGTCGCATGCACCATCAAGCGTATGTCGCCTATTTGTTAAGAAACTTGGTTACGTGCTTTTCTGTCTTGAATGTAATGTGTGATGAATCTTTTTGTTTATTTTTAATGATATTTTTAAATTCAATGCTTTATAGCAGTTTCAATCGTTAAAAATAATATTATTTTAAATAATATATTTTAACACTTACATAACTCCTTGACGAGATAGATAAGGAGCGTTTCGAAATAACAGGAAGTAAATAAAACAAACAGTATCATCTGTTTAACCGAAATTAATAATAGATAAGTTTAATGATAATTAATATAATTTTACAATTTCAAATTGCAAAGAAAATAACTCTTTCGTTATTAATTATATTATATAAGAATATTGATGGTATGCTGGCTTTGTTCTCGTGGTAATAATATCGTAATTATCATTATATTTATGAATAAATATATCTTTTGAAATAGAATATAAATATTGCTGACCTTATCTCCCCCAAAAACGAAAGAACAGAATTTGTATATTAGATATTCTTTTATATAAATGCAAGTATAAGTATTTCTTTAATAAACTTTTTAAATAGGGTAAAAAGAAGACGACCAAAATATAGAGTAACGTGTTAAAATCAACCCTCTCCTAATAGAATGCTTTAAAGTCTCTATCTAGTGCTGACTGAGAAACGTACATGAGGAAGTATGTGCCGTGGTTTTGCACTACTAGTTTTTATTTTACATTTCCCACCCGTTTCGTGCAATACCAAGTATTTACATCCTTATATTCACTCTCTGTTATATTCTTCTACATTAAATCTTGTTGTTCAATACTATTCTCTTCTCTCTCTCATAAATACATCTTGTTGTCAAGTTCTCGTTCATTTTCAGCCTGTTACAAATTTGTGAGTTTTTTTAAAAAACTTGTATCTGTTGTTTTTGCCATAGGTGTGACTGGTTCCGTTTGGCCTCCTCTAGTTGTGCCAGAGGAGTTTCCTCCACTAACCCCGTGGAGGTAGGAATCTTCCTATCAATCTCTCTCATAAATCATCCTTATTACTTTACTGGCGTACTCATCCAAAGTCTCAAATAATACTTTAGTACTGATGAATTTTTCCCAATTGGACCAAACATATATTCCTCGCTTTTTCAAAACAGATATCCATTCTTTTCTCTCTGCACCAAGCAATGTGCAATTAAATAGTACATGCTACACTATATCTTTTTCGAGTCCACACAAGCAAATATTTGACTCTGCTATCCTCCTCTGATGTAAATATGACTTAAAATTGCCATGCCCGGTTATCAATTGTATCTTCCCGGTTTAAACCATCTTCTATTCTTCCTGTGCTTTTGGCGGAAAATTTATATATTCTTCTTCCTTCTAATGCTCTGCTCCACAGTATCTCCCAGCAGTTCTTCTTCCACAACTTCTTATCAATCTGTCTTATCTTTGTAATTTTCACATCTTTAATTGCTATTGATCTCTTTTTTCTCACCTCATGTCATATGGCACATCTATCAACCATCAAATCTATGGGCAAATACACATAGTAGAACTAATTGTGCCTTTGTTGACACACTTGCATAAATCTTCATATCAATAATAATAATAATAATAATAAAGTGCCTTTATTTTGGCGAGACTCAGACCTTAAGTTCTGCTCTTCCGTCTAACCATTTTAAAACTTTAATATTTTAAATACTAGATGAAAATTGGGAGGGTCGTATTTACATTTAAAACTGGGAAGCAATACTAGGGACTATCCTGGTAAAACCTTAAGCGATTGAGTAAACCCAGCAAAAACCTCAATCAGGATGTCGGATTAGTGCCGAAATAGGTTAAAAGCAGCAGTAATAATACAATATAATTATGAATATACAAATAGAAAAAATATAGTGATTGCAACAAGGATATCAAAACAAATTATTACATAATGACAATATTTACAAATTACATATTATTATATGATTATACCTTACTAGATACATATTACACTGTATTTACAAATTATATATTACATAAGATCATATGGAGCTAGAGTTCTGAAAGAATAAAAGAGAGATAATGTAAAAGTGAAGAAGGGAAATAATAAAAGGACTATAAGGAAAGGAAGAAAAAAAGAGAGAAAGAAAGAGGAAAGCAAGCATACAAATGAAGGAGAAAGAATAGACAGAGATTGTGGGAATACTAAAGGGCATTGTTTTCCATCCACTCTCTAAGACGTCGCCTGAAAGAAGAGAAAGTTGATAGAGATTTTAGTTGAGCAGGAAGTTTGTTCCAAGAACGTATTGTGTGTACTGTGAAGGATTTACTATAAAGAGTTGTGCCATGCCAAGGAATAGAGAGGAGATGTGAGCCTCGCACGCGATCCAGTTTCAAAAATTTAAAACGTTTTGCTAAAACTGTCAAATGTCCATTTTTTATTATTTTATAAAGAAGAGATAGGCAATGCAGCGTTTGACGTTCCTCGAGTGTGAGTGTTCTGGATTTTTTGAAAAATTCTGTCACATGGTCATACTTCCTGATATCAAAAATTAAACGAATACATGAGTTCTGAGCTTCTTGTAATTTACGTTTCATTTTTTCCGTCAAGTCAGTGAAAAGAAAGTCGCAGTAATCAAAGTGCGGCATGACAAGAGACCTAACAAGCATTTCCTTTACTCCTGTTGGTAAAAGATCACGTAGCCGTTTTAAAGAGTGGATGGTGGAGTAAACGTTTTTACATGTTTCGTCTATTTGGGTTTCCCAACTTACCGAGCTTTCAATATAAATACCTAGATTTTTCACGTGACTGCATCAAACGAGAGATGTCTTATATTGGGTAGAGTGCAATTTGAAAGTTTACTGAGGGTTTTCTTTGAACCAAACAATAAACATTGCGATTTAGATGGATTTAAGAGGAGGCCGATAGATGCTGCCCACAAACTAAGTGAGGTGAGATCTTCATTAAGTTTTTGCGCATATGAAGTTATGTTAGACGGTTTGCCACTAATATAAAGTTGAAGATCGTCGGTGTACATTTGAAATTTGCTATGCTTAACAGATTTATTGACATCATTAACGTAAATTAAAAAAGCACGGGGATCGAGGACAATTCCTTGCGCAACACCACGCACCGTTTGAAGAGAAGATGATGCGTTATTTCCAGATACTACAGTTTGTTTACGTCCTGTTAAATATTCCGAAAACCATTTTATTAAAGGCCACCCGAAACCTAAAGTCTTCATTTTTGCAAGCAAAATATCGTGATCAACTAAATCAAATACCTTGCTAAAATCGAGAAGGACAAGAATAGTTACGTTTCCCGCGTCAATTGAATGTCGAGCATCTTCTATAACATTAACAAGGCGGTTCTTGTACTTCGACCTGAACGGAAACCCGATCGACATTCATTAATAATATTTTTGTGATTGAGGTAGCTCTCCACTTGATTTAGAACCACTTTTTGTAATGTTTTCGACAGAGAGGGGAGAATACTAACTGGTCGATACTCATTTGGTTTTGAGGGATGCGATGTTTTGGGGAGAGGGTGCACCAAGGCAGTTTTCTACGCGGTTGGGAAGCTACCACTGGAGAGTGAATAATTGATAATATCCGTAATAGGTGAAACTCAGAAGTAATTACATAATTTTAATAGTCTAGCGTTTAATTGATCTGAGCCCGAGGCGTTTGATTTTAAACTCATTATAATCTTCCATACCTCTGCTTGAGTAAAATAGACATGATTTTCTGAGTAATTCTCATCATTTTATAAAGACTTTAACAATTCTAGCTTTAAAGATTCATCGATGCTCAATGTTTGACTTACGAAGTAAGTATTTAAAGTGTCTAAATGTATACAGATATCGAATGAAGTGGATGTCTTACCTAATCCAATACTTTTAAGGCTTGCCCCCAATCCAATACCAATGCACCAGACCAAGTCGTCGTATGCTAGACATCTTCCTTTCGAAGTGAATTTTTTACTTCTATCGTACTACAGTACTCATCCATACGTCATTATAGGAATTAAGGGTCTAAAGTAATTTATCCAGTGTCATTTAATGTTTATTTATTCCTGCCCTCATTAACACATATGCTATCTTATTCATTTTGCACTTTGTTGCTTCCGTATGTGGTGTGAAAGTGAGCCTTTCATCAATGACGGCTCCTACGTTTTTCGGTTTGTTGTACTACTCTCAACTTCCAGTCATTCAGAGATATAGTATGATCTCTTCAACATTTACCTTTTTGCCTTGGCCCAAACAACACGCCCACTATTTTATTTCGCGAGATTTCTAAGTCAACTGAACCACTTTGTTCTACTATCCTTTTTAAAACTCGCTTTCCTTCCTTTTTATTTCCCTTCTGCTTAGCGTACACCAGATGATAAAAACTGAAATAGACAGACACTGCCCACCACCTCGGGGAGGGGATGGAAACTGTAATTAATACTGAGCAAGAGCCACTCTCACACAACATTAAGGCATTACGACAGAGGAGGAAGACTAAAATTCCGGGTAATGTCCACTTGATGGATCGGGATTTACGTATGTGGATGGATGATGCAATACACTGTAATCCTTTTTTGTTAGTAATTCTAATTTTAATTGTCATCGTGGTACGAATAAGTGTCTGTACACTTTATAAATCAGAGCGAACCAATGTAAAATACCAAGCTGTACACAAAAGCCGAAATTACACTAATGTTTCTACTTTTGTATCCTTGAGGTCAATCTGCTAAGTGATGTTTTCATGATAGATGTGCTCATCTTCAGTCATGACTCCCATCTTGCATTTCTTTCCAGATTTTGTGTTTTAATTTTACAACATTTGTATTTTAATTTTTAATTTTATAACAAGTTTTATGAAGTTCGTGGGATATAAATAAGTCTTTGTTCCTCAGTATTCTTCGCTAATTATTGATGTAAGAAATCTTTTGTAATCTCTTCACTCTGTGGAACAATTAATATTGTGTGAAATTTTTGTCCATACACTTCTTTAAGAGTAAGCAGCAGTTGCAAAAGGACGATTTTTGAAAGAAAAAAAAACATACAAATTCCAGATTGTGAACTTCCTAACGTCAACAAGAAAATAGTCTATATCACTAGATTCATATTTAATTATGTCTGTAGAACTTATATTAAATTAAACGACCTTATTTTGTCTCATTTCCGGCATCTAAAACTGTAACCGAAAATTTTATCAGTCGTTGCCTAGGAAAGCCAGCAGTGCTAAGAAACATTGCAATAAAAGTGTAATTGAAAATAAAAAGTCAGTAAAAATAAGGCCGTATAATTTAATATATCCCTAGACGATAAAATTTCATATCTTATCGGTTATAACCATAGCTGGGCAGAAAAACGTTAATCCGTTAATCGTCAATTAACAAAGATAAATGTTTGACTCTTTAATTTGTATGTTCATTTCTAAGACCATTAATGTTTTTATTAAATTCCGTTACATTTATATTCCATAAATTTACGTCCGTTAATTATTGTTCAAGCCATGTTCCCATGGTGGATGCCGCTGTTTTATCTCGGAACGGGCAATCTAGTATTTTTCAAGACCATCGTGGGATGTTCGTCCTTTCCCAAGAAATGTCGTTTAATTCTCAGACGTCATATGATTTTGTCTCGTTGAATGTCTAGGGCTCAGTACGATCTGAGATTCCCACGCTACGCGTCGAAGGATGGAGCTGAAATTGGGAGATCAGCATTGCGGCGGCCTTTTCTCTGCTTCAGATTTCAACCTCTGACTTGTGAGCTGACCTTCAATTCAAAATCTACGGAGAGAACGAACCCGAATAGAAAAAAGATTATTATTTGGTAGACAATCTTAATGTATTTGAGTTTAGTGTTTTTACTTTATCATATACGTAGTATATAAAAAGTATTGTAATCGTGGAAAAATTCGAAAGCGAATATACGTTTCAGATCTCTGATTCTGAAAAAGTGGTTTTTGGCATAACGTCCTTCCGTCTGTGCACAGCGGTTCTGGTAAATGGCTGAATCAATTTTATTCGCATTTCGTATTTACGGTAGAACTTACTTGTTTTTGATGCACGTGCTCTAATTTTTTAAATTTTAAAACAAAGGGTCCAAGTACTCTTTTGAATGTTTCTCAAAAACGGTTCCAACGATTTTGCTTAAATTTTCTGTAAGTAAAGAACAATTAGTGCATTACATTCGCATTAGTGGTATTTCGCTTGAAAGTTTGGTATAGACGCAGTAAAATAATTTCTTTCCACTACACTTACTCATTAGTTTACTGTTTGAAGAAGCTTGAATAATATTTAGCAGTGTAATAAAAGGATTTAACTTTCCGAGTGAGCGACTATTTCGAGTAAGTATCGTAAACATGCTAGTTGTTCCTAAACGTTTCCAAAGAGGAGGAGCTGACATCTGAGACGTCATGAGAACATTTGCTGGGAATAAGGAATTTGTCAATAATGCAAAGATAACTTTGTTTTCGTCTGCGTGGTCAGATGTCATGAACGGTGGCGATGACAGTTGTAGTTAAAAAACCATTTTATTCATTATTTTGTCATTGAATAGTAGAGAGTTTGGACACTACCACCAACAGTACCATTAATCAATTATAGTTTTACCATATATCAGTCATGGTGTAAGAGAGAAAATACATACAAAAATTCCAAATTATATGTGAGAAAATATGCGGTAGTCATAAAAATGAATGGATGCATACCGCTTCGTTCTTAAGTCGTAACTAGGGTCCACCATATGGTGTAAGGCTGTTAAAACTACTATCCATCAAATTTGAACTTGATCATAATTCAACTTATGAGACAAATTTTCTCTCCTGTGCTTTCTTTCTCCTTACATTTCGATACATAACCTATTATTATTCACATTTACGACCATCAGTGTTTCATCTCTTATCGGGAATGACTGTTGAATAGGCATAGAAAACCTCAATATTTCTCTTATTACTGATTCACAGTTCACATCACATTCTGTATCTTCAACCATTTGTAGAAGTGATGTGAAATACAAGGTATGTACGCACACCTCACTATTCGTAATAAGAGAATTATCTGCGATCGCCATCATTTCTTTGTCTGAGGAATTCTATATCCGAGTAGTTTCTTCCATACGGTTGGTTTCTCTTGAGGTTATTAAGGTGCTCGCGTGAAACACGTTTTCGCAAAATTTAATTAACACCGTTAATATAAAGTTCCGCGTAAGATATTAATGGTGAGGTTTAACCAAATTACAAACTATTAGTCATCGTCCATCATCCTGTAGATTTCCCATAAAATGTACCCTTGTTCTTAGTATATTGGGAAAATTAAATGAATAATTATTCAGTTTGACATTATTTAGTTGATCAAAAATTCATTATCATCGTATTCATTAATACGCAAATGTTCCAGAAATTCTTAGATCATTTTCTGCGTAACTTGACGGAACACATCACACAAATGAAGTGTAATTTAGAGCATTGAAAAAATTGTCGCGGATTTCTTATTATTTTATCCTTCACCTTTTCTTTTCCGAGATAACAGCATTTAAAAATTACATTAAAAAAGAAACTACTTGACATTTATTTGAAAAGAATGTTACTTGACTACTGGAGTCCTAATAATTGACAAATTTGACCATGCTGGTATAAACAATATTCATAGGGAATAGTACGTGAGTTATGTGATGATCCATTGTTTACGATCACATACTATTCATAACTACTCAGATGTACTGTTTACATTGTATACAGCTAAATATGAAACCGAGTGAAACTAGCATACAACTGGCAGTTAGGGGAAATTATCTACCATATTATCATTGTAAAGTTAATAGTATTGCTAAAGTTCACATTATCGTATAGAATGTATTCAAATTCTTTACATTCCGTTATTCTGAAATTGGTGAAATGATTCTCGTTGACAACCCAATGAACATCGTAGAAAACTATTCTTGCGAACAGAATTATAGTCACTGATACATGATCTGTAAACAATATTTTACATATTAACCCTACGATAAATGTTATAGTATTCAATGCTATTATAATAAGTCGTATCTAATGAGAGTTCAATATTAGCAACGACTAAATTCACGCTAAGAGAAGTCCTTCAAGAAAAGAATATACAACCCGCAGTACAAAGTACTATTGCGGGTAGTCGCCAATGAATTTTCTCGGAATGATTATGCTCAGAATAGCAGTGAACGAAAGTATCAAGGAAGATTGAGCCACATTTATTGAATTACCACTAATACTTTCTAATTCAATTCACATTACCACAAAACCTATAGTTCACTTACTGTAATACGTTTTAGGCTTCTCAGTCCTTTAATATTGTTTTCAGGAAAACGATAAGAATGAATGTATAATATTCTCTTCTTCTTTATTTGTACTATGAAATTTTAAACGACCTTGTAAGTAGACATTTACTATTTTGTATTATTGTACTATTATGATAAAATGTTTGGAGTTATCGATTAAACAGAATTATAAATAAAACCAAATTAAGAGTGTGATGTCTATTGTATAGAATGTTGTTAACTTCGTTTCACCGAGCAGTGACAGTTGTCCAATTCAAGTAGCTTACAGATGAGATACTCATAAGCACCGTAATGCTGTATTTAACAGGCTGTTGGAGATCACGTCATAGTTTGTAACACTGTTTTAATAAGATTAATACATTGACATACTGAAGTACTACCATCACGGAAGTATTAGTGCAACAGGAACCAAATAGTTTATGATGAACTGTAACATCGAGTTCGCTAATTCGGAGAATACATCAAGAAGAACCAAGCGTCGCAGATCAGCATTCAATAACACGAAGAATCTCCTACGAGTCTAGAGAAAAGCCCTATTTATATTTTTTTTCGCACAGACTAATCCAGACTGGACACATTATTGGAGTATCGTGACCTGAGTTTACAAAACCGAATAAGTTGTAACTGTTTGCGTAGATAGTCAGAAGTACGATTTGTTCTAAGTTCTTTGAAGCATCGTTAGCAGCGACACCAGCGTTAAAGTTTAAATCTATTGTTTCTTATGTTGTTTATATTGGCTGCTATTAATTGTAAATGCCAAAAAAAACAAATTTATCACTTAAAGAGGTGGTTTATTTTGTTCGCTATTTAAAAATGAAGCTGCGTTGTGTTATTTTATTTTGGTTGAGTCCCCCAAGAACTCAGAGAATGTACATTTATTATACGTTTCGAATTACAGTTTCTTTGTTTTCATCACGCACATATGGTCTAATTTCCCGGGGGTTGAGATATTCAACAAAATATTACACGTGGGTAGTGATAAACCCTTTTCCCACTATTCTACAAATCATACTCCTGCTAGTTTTAGGAAACGAGGTGAAAAAATGTTTTTGGATCTACAAAGTGTCGGGAGAGAAGCCGTATTACAGTTCTGTACAATATAGTAGATTGACACCACTAAGATGGAGAACCAAAGGCAGCCAGCGGTGATGTGGAAGAAGGTAAAGGGGACCACGACGCTGTTGCGACTTGGTTAGATATTGAACATAAAGTAAGTGAACAATCTATGGACTCGATGCTCTTTGTGCCAATTGAGTGACAATTCTCGATTGTTGAGCTTCTATGAATGAAATGGTTGGGCATAGTATGGCTTAATTAATAAACGAGTCTGTTAAATCATCCAGGTATCCACTAGACAGTATTCGAGATTTCCCCGCCAGAACAATTTAAAATAACTTGACATTATGGACTATCTAATCTCCCAAGCAAGATGGACGATTGATACGCGATCGACCTGTGACGTCACGCTATCGATCGACAGATCGCGCGAGCAGCTATATGCATGCTTCCGTCCTGTGGACGGCCCACACTTATCATAAGTCACTCGGCCAGTCAACATCTCATCTCATCACTTCTCATCTCGTGGCAATGATACGAGAGAATTGGATCCAGGATTTGATTTTGGGAGGGGCCCATAAAGACAAATACCAGGTTTTTGTATTTTTTCGTACTTTTAGCCAAATTGTTACTTTAAGCATACCTTCGAGTCAAGAGTCGAAATGTTGTAATCAATATTTTTTCAGATCATTATGAATAGTACAATGTTAGATTAATATTACACATTTTATAAGAACACATATATTACCGGACATGACATTCATTCAGAAGTCGACATGAATTAACTGAAGGACATTAAATTAACTGTTAATATTAATAATAACATTAAAATTTAAGTTAATATTAATAATAACATTAAATTAATATTAACTGAAGGACATGAAATAAAGAGTATAAACAGTGTGTGAAACTGGTACTTCTCGGAATTTAACAGAGTTTGAACAGTAATGAAATGACATTATGAGAATTAATTATCGGAAAATTTACAGGGCAGTCTATAAAGAACAGTTGAGTTGGTAAAGTATATAGAAAATCAAAATATTTATGTCTTGTACAAGAACCACATTAGAAAGACGGAAAACTGTGCTATATGCCTTCAGGAATCAAAACGTTTTCCAGCCAGAAGAAATATATATATATATATATATATATATATATATATATATATATATATATATATATATATATATATATATATGACATTACAAAAGGAAGAAAATCCAAAAGAATAGCTACCAACACTCAAGAAGAAGATCAAAAAATAAAACTAAGAAATTCTGTCTACGTTTCGACGTTTAATACATTTTCTTCAGGACATCACTATAAAAATACATAAAATGAATACCACTATGGAGAAACAACAACAAAATTACAACGAAATAAATTCTACTCATTTCTCTTACAATGTCATCGAACCCATCTACACCTCTCCCTACATACTGTAACTACACAATCTGCACATAACATACTGCTTAACTTATTAATTTGTTCGCGGTTTTTGTTAGTTTACCCACTTAGGTGACTCGTGCTTGCGTCACTTTCGTGTCACAAACTAAGTACTAATGCAACCTATTATATCTCTAAAATACTAAGGCTTATTAAATTTCATAACACAAAATACTAAAAATTATCTAAAATACATTATTTAAGCATTTACAAAACGTGTTACATTTCTTACAAAACAAAATATCATAAAAAACCTTATTAAAGAAATTTGGTATTCCGATGGTTGGACCAATTTGTCCTGTTTTAGCTAAAATTTTATTTATTTATTTATTTTAATCAATGGGGAAGCCCCATACATAAATATAACAATAATATTCTTGAAGCTAGAAGTCCGTATAATTAGTAAAATACAAAAGATAAGAATTTTTTTCATCAGTTTATTAAAAATATTCACTCATATATCAATAATAATTTTGATTTACTTTTTAAACAAAATAAAGAGGTTTCTGTAAACCTTGACCAGTCTGCATTATTATTACACAACAATAACTGTTTATCACCTTAACGAGTTACAGCACTGCGAAAATAATGATTATTATGACGTAGAGTCCTCGGAGGTACATAGAAGTCGAATTGTCCAAGAAACACAGTGGAATCAATCAGGTTATTTAGAATCTTAACCGTAAAGATAATTTCTATTCTTCCTCTGACTGATTCTAAGTTTGCAATCCGAAACCTCTCATACAATGGAGTAAGATTATGATCATAAAGTGCAATAGTCAAACCTACTTTGTTCCCAGCATATCTTAAAAATAATCTATTAACCTCTTCAATTCTTCTAATCGAACCAATTTCCGAGGGTCTCCAGATAAATGCGTACATAACTGTAGCGTCGTCAAAACGGCGCTCAAAATATTAGCTGAACAAAATTATATTTTATTTTCAGTAGGGTGCTTTATTTACAAAAAATATTATTTGTGTACAAATATGTGGCGATGTTTCTTGCCTATACGCCTTTAAAATGCCCCTTAGCTGGAGCCATGGGTTGTGCATACAAAGCCCTGGTATTCACTCTCATTGAATGGATAGTTGCAGTTTTAATTTTGCCTATCTTTGTTTTTGAACTTAAAATGATTATAATTTTATTTACTTGTGTTCTTTATCGTATAAGTCTTGGAGTCTTAATATCTTTTAGATAGTTTAACGACGGACTATTCTGACATACACAAATGATTCCTGTTTCATGAATTACATTTTTAATATGCCTGTCCCATTTTCCTCCTGTATTACAATGGTAAGACCGAGTTACAAGTGGGTTCCTGGTGCCTGCCCTTATCGAAAGCCAATATTTAATTGCTCTTAATTGGAGAGTTAGTTCAATGGGAAGCAACCTAAATTCCCATAAAATGTCACTGTTTGTTGTGTATTGAGCAATGCCCATTACCATTTTAAGATATTTCATTTGAAGCGAGTTTAAAATATCGTTATCCCCGCACCCCATATTTACGCTCCATACGCTATTCCCGGGATGAGAGAGATTGAAACATTTTATTCATAAGTCCTGGTGCAATTTCAGGAACTGTAATTTTTGATTTTGTTATTGCACTTAAAATGTATTTTCCTTTTCGTCGAGCTTACTCCTTCTGTCTCGTCCAAGTTACGTTCATGCAGATAGTTACTCCTAAATATATGTATTCTTTAACGTTTTCTAGCGTTTCTCGTTTATACGACCAAATTTCATTCTTACTATAGACCCACCCATTTTTAAATGTCATGGTTATTGTCTTATTAACGTTAACTTTTAGTTTTGTTTCGTCACAGAAAATTTCTAATTCATCTAAACTTTTTAGTAAACCGGCTTGTGTTTTTGAGAAAATAATCAAGTCGTCGGCAAAAAGGAGTGCTCGTATTGAAATATTTTCATCTCCGATCCTGGGTACGTCTGCATTTACCGTGTCTAGTCTATCTAAGCCCATCTATGAACAGTATGAAGAGAAGTGGGGAAAGTACGCAACCTTGCTTTCCACCTCTTTCCACAGAGAATGTATCTGTTACACAATCTGATTCTAATCTCACGCATGCCGTGTCTGATTTATACATCCCTTGAAGCATTTTTAGGAATTTTGTGGAGATTCCTATACTTTCTAGAATATACCAAATATTTCCCTATTAACGGTATTGAATGCTTTTTCAAAATCTACAAAAGCACAAAATAGCTTACCTCTTTTCACGGAAGTTGCCTTTTCCGCCATTGTGGTAGTTATAAAAATGTTGTCTACTGTACTATAGTTATTTCTGAATCCTGCTTGCAATGCTGTCACTTTTCCTTCTTTTCTATCCATTTATTTCGCCGTACATGAAGAATTTTGCAAAAAATCTTAGCTATTGCATTAATTAAAGAAATACCTCTATAGTTATTAGGATCGTTGACGTCACCTTTGTTTTTATAAATTGGACAAATTATTGATGTATTCCAAGTTTCAGGAAACATGGAAGTGTCATATAAAGAATTGAGCAAATCCACGAGAATTGGGGCAATACTAGAATTTATTTCCTTTAAAACTTCCATTGGAATATCATCAGAACTTGTTCCTTTGCCAGACTTCAAATTTCGTACATCTTTTATTTCATCAATATTTATTTCACGGTCTAAATCTGTCACTATTATTTGGTATTTGATTACGTAGCCCGTCCGTTGTATACACTGATTCTGGGAAAGAAGTTGAGCGAAGTCCATTTCCCAATTTTTCGCCTCTACACTGTTCGTGCAACTATATCTGCATCGTAATTTATTTATAGCATCCCAAATATTTCCAACATTTTTACAGTGAATAATGCTTGCAATTCTTTCCGCTTCCAAATTCTGCCATTGTTGCTTAGCTGTGTTAATTATTCTTTTATAGTTTTTTCTCAAATGTACGTATTTTTGTCGTAAGCTTTCTCCTCCCCACCAAATGTAGAATTTTACGGATTTTCAGTATCTTTTTTCGCCTGCCTACAACCTATGTTGAACCATACCGCTTCTCGAGTGTTGTGTTTTTTCTGTGTGTGTACTCGCATGTGTGAACCCGCTTTCTGTAGAGTGTTTCGTAAAGATTCTGTCGCGGCATTATGCTGTCCAAACTGCAACTTATTTAGAATATCTGCGTGCAAGTTTCCGCGATTCCTTTCAAAGTTCGCTACAAATTCTAGCCTTTTTTAATGATTCCATTTAAATCGTTTCATTTTTGACAATCTGTTTGACTGTTGTAGTTCTTGTACACTATTTTTATATTTTAAGGTTAAACAAAGTGGCATGTGGTGAGGTATTCTTTGAAATTTACGAAATATATCTATCCACTATATAGTTTCTGGGCACGCCAAACCAAAATAAATTACGCTCTCTCCATTTCTATTAATATACGTGAAATTGCCGCATGCGTCATCCCCATGAGAACCATTCAAAATATCTAAATTATGTAAATAGCATAGCTCTAGTAATTCGCTTCCCTCCCCATTGCTTACTTTATCTTTACTTTTTCTAATTATATTATTATTAGCACGAAGATTTTCGTTCGCAGGCGCGTCTGGTATTCCTTCACCTATTCTTGAATTAAAATCTCCCATTAATAAAAGTCCTGCATTGGGATTCCTATTTTTCAGCGTATTTAATACATGGTCTAACTCTTCATAAAAGGAACTATTATGGTACACGGATCTTTGTGGATGTCTATTATTATTATTATTATTATTTATTTGGTACTACAGCCCTTTGAGAGCCGTCGCGGAGGGTAGAGCTCCGCGATTTCTTGATCCCGGCACTAGAAGGAGATGTGTTCAGCATCTCGCTCCGGCCGGCTTTTGGGTCCCAGGATAGATCCTGGTACTCATTTGATAGCAGGCTGAGTAGGCCTGGGAGCCAGTCTGGATGTTGAGGTGTAGTGAAAATCACCACCTCACCGGGGTTTGAACCCCAGCCATCCAGTTAGCAGCTCAGTGCTCTACCCACTGAGCCACGCTGATTGCCGTGAATGTTTATAAATAATTAAAATATACATCTCCATACCCGTGCATTCTAGTTTAACGCATATGGAACTTTACAAATTTATGTTTATTTCTCGGAAACTATAATTCGTTGAATTCTTGCAATAAATTATGGCTCCACCTGGGTTTCTTCCACGGCATTCTTTTCTTTTCAAATGTTTTGTAAAATAAGTATATCCATTTAAAGTAACAGAGTTTCCGTCTTTACACCACGTTTCAAGTAATCCAATTACAGAGAATTTTTCAAGGAACTCGGGAAAACGTCCCTGAGTCAGTTCCCTCGTCAATCCTTCAACATTCCAACACAATACATCTAATACATGCCCTTTGTCCTACTTGTCTGTCGCGGACGTATCTTGCTGAGCTGCAAGTGCCACCGACCTCGTCACCCGTCCTTGCGGTATGGGAGGTACGTACGGTGGTCGGTTAGTAGCCGACAGGCGTGGTGCACTTTCCGCATACCTCGTTGATGTCGCGCTGGCGCTGGCTTGCCCTCGCCCCGCCGCGCGCTGCTGAGGTGTCGTCATCGGGGGTGAGTGGCGTTGCTGTGTCNCTTTCTTCAGGGCATGTAGCGTGTAGCGCTGCCCATCCATCACAAGTTTATCAAAACGCAAAGACCTTTGCTTCTAGCATCCTGCAAAAAATCCCCGAGCTCTTTGCGTGTCTGTCGTACAGCGAAGGAGAAGTCCTCCGCGACGCGAACGTCGCGGAGAGATTCCTCCGTCGCCTCACGCAAATAATGGGAAGCTCCCATTAAGAGTTCCTCTCTCTTTTTATAAGATGCCAATTTCACCACTATCTCTTTCCTATCCTGTGGCCCACACGTTGTGCGCGCTCTATGTCGCACTGAGCGAGCACCACTCCTGCTTGGGCGGCGACATCTCGGACGAGCCGCTCCGAGTCCCTCCATGTTTCGCCCGGTTCAAGCCAAAGACAAGAAGGTTGTTTCTTCGCGACTGGTTTTCCAGGTAGTCAATCTTTCGACACAGAGCTTTGTTCTCTGTCTCAAGAGACGCAACCCGGTGCTTCAGACACTCCACTTTCTGCATATAACCCTGCCAGATAGCAAAGTGCGCGGCCAGACTCAAGAATTTCCTTCTGTCCGGCTCGAAGTTCCTCCAGAGCGGTGTCAATGTTAGTGGGACCAGGGTTGGATTCAATTCCACCTATAACTAATAGAATACCTATTAGTGCCGCACTAATTAAACCGCCAGGGGACTTACATCTAGTAAGTATGTGTTTGGCGAACACGGGGTCCCGAGCTGAGTCTGACATTACTTCCACTTACTTGTGCTAGGCACCGTCCTTTCTCTTTCCTGACCTTCCTTGGTCACCTCTTGTTCTTTTCGATCCCGACGCTATTAGGGCTAGGGTATCTTTCATTTTCCTCATTTTTTGTAATGTTTTTATTTTTGGTTTTGAGATATGTTTTGATGTATTGTAATTCAAGAGGGTCTTTAGTGGGTATGGTTTAGTCATTCGGCGAGTCCCACACGCGGGGAGAGTCATGTTGGCTCTCCTTAGTGCATACTGCATTTACCCTACCTGTACAGAATTTTAGAGTTCTAATGACCTCGATGTCGACGAGCCGTAAGAAAGAAAACTAATTAATCATGTTAAATTTACATTTAAGGAATGGGTAACTAATGCACCCGGTACACGTGGTCGTCTCACACATTCAATAGCAGATCGCCACTGCTCAATCGAAATCATCTCTACAAATTACAAATAAAAATAAAATGGATAATACAGTATACTTATCTTTTGAATATTTTTAAATTATGGAACACACATGAAATTCACTAAATGTTCACAATTTGTACTTCACTTTTCTGCGGCACTTGCAGATATATGGCTCAGTGGAGCTACGATGCGCACGTCCTTTCACTTCGATGTCTCAGACGAAAGTTAACAATGGAGTATTATATAACAATGGGGTATATTTTATTAACAATGAAGTCAGCCAGAATAACGAGAGCCGGAAAGTGAACAATTTCCAGGAAAAGTGTAATTCGCCGTTCGCAACAATGAAGGGACGTGAACAACAATGGGAACTATGTGATGTGTGCATCGCTGTTCCGTTTAGGTATAGGTGCTTCAGTGACCTCGGGAGTAGACGCTCAGGCGAGATATTCTGACGGGGAGGCTGTGTTGGACGCTGAACCGATGTATTGACTCTTCTTCGATGCCAAAGGCTGGCGTGGATAAGTTGGGGGGATGCAACGGGCTGAGTCAATGTGTAATGTTTCAGAGCCGTCAGCTCTGGGAGTTTGAATGGAGGTGTTTCACATATACTTGCCACAATGTATACTTCTAAAATATTGTTTAATTCAATTATGTAAGATTCTGTACATAATATTCAGTCTTTATCTTTCTGAGATTCTGGTGGCAGCATTCCGAAAGTAATTGGTTGTAGCAGTAAATTACTAGTCAGTACCATTACCGCTAGTGACGTCGGGCGGGATTAAAGTTTTCATTGAGTAATTTTCTCGGACGAACTCACTGTGCTATTTACTAGTAGAGAAGCGGTGGGATCGCGGACGTCACAATGACCAAAGGATAAATAAAAGAAAATTATAAATTTCTAAATGCACTTATTTTATTGAAATTACGAATCTTTCAATAACGTAAATTTGTTTAGTGCAGCATGATAAACATAATCCATATGATATTTAAATGAAAGTTTCTCATAAATAATAACAAATCTTTGACTGATTCTAATTTATTCAATATCTCGTTGCACAATACATATGGAAAAACTGCCAACTGTTACGCAACAAACCGTATATAAAAACATTTTTTTTTGCGTTACTACAAAAGCAATTTATCAAGCACCAGGTTTGAAATGCTGTAAGGTCAACTTGTAGTTTTTGAATGTCATGTAAATTAGAAATAGCTTCATATATTTGTATCGTCAGCAAGAATTAAATTTCACTTAAATTAATATTTTGTGCTAAATTGTTAATAAAAATAGAAAACAAAAGTGGACCCAAATGTGTTCCTTGCCCGACTCCAGGTAAAACGTCAATAGGAAGTGAACAACAATTACCTAGTGCTTGACAATTTGTTTCCGACCAGCTAAGTACGATGTAAAGCAAATTACCAGCCAAACCATATGCATCAAGTTTCCCAAGCAGACGTTTAGAATTAACGAGATCAAAAGCTCTTGTCAAATCAGTATAAATAGAGTCGATTGCGTAACCTTGATTAATATTAGAGACCAAAAATTCATGATGAATTGTTAGATTGTGTACGGTTGACCTACCAACTATGAAACCATGTTGTTGCGGTACAATGTCCTTACAAAAATACTTTATAATTTCGCTATAAATAATTTTATCAATTAACACAGCAAATACATTGTATTTACTAATAGGTCGGTAATTATTGATATCAAAATTATCCCCATTTTTAAATAGAGGGGTTATAAATGAAGTCTTCCATGCATTAGGGTAAACTCCTAAATTAAGTGATTAGCTTGATTAGCCAAGGATTAATAGACCCACAACATAATTTAATCAGTAGTGGATAAATATTATCAGGCCCAGGACTACAATTAGATCTTAACTCGTTAATACATTAACAGAGATCATATTCCGATATACTTATACTGCTCAAACAATCTAATACATAAAAATTAACATACGTACTATCTAAATTCAAGTCCCTATATATCTCAGCAAATTTCATGGCAAAGTTATTTACCATTCCTAATGCACTATCCACTGTCTGGCCATGAAGATGCATATTAGAGGGGATTGAATGACCTGAACTAACAGAATTCACGTATTTATAAAATTACTTAGGACTAGATAGAATAAATTGCTCAGTTTCCTCCAAGAATTACTTTTGATCCCTTAATAATAAAGATTTATATCTGCGCCTTTCAATTTTAAAAAGCGAATAAAAGTAAGAAGAATTGTATTCTTTATAAAGTTTATGGTATCTCTTTTTCTTGAAGATTTCTTGAAGAATTTAAGATCACTGGAATACCAACTTGGAAACGACCTTGATTCAGTAAAGAAAAAAGGTACTTACTTTTCAATAATATTTGTAAACTATTATTAATATTGTCAACAAAATTATTTAATTCAGTTTCATTGTAAATTAAAGGTGGGAAAGATATTGACCTCATCCCAACTTCAATTTCTTGAAATTTAGATCTATTAAAATCAAATAACTTTTCAATAATATCACAAGTACCAAAAGGTGAAATAGAAAATTTGATCAGTAATGGATAGTGATATAAATCACATTTAAAAGTAAACTCATCACATAGACTGACATCAATTTTTCTGATGTTAGTAAAACAAATTTCAAGGATATTAACTGAAACATTTTTCATTTGATTATTCTGAAATAAATTGAATAATTCACACCAGACATTTAATAAGTGAGCTGCTTCTCTGACATCAACCGAATTGGAAAAACCATGTGAAAATTAGTGCTTCTTGGTCATCGACCAATCGTACCCCTGGACATTAAAGTCACCAACGAAACTAACTTTTTGGCAATTAATATCTTGCTTGTCTGGTTGGTTGAGGTGTACAGTGACATCTCGGGACCGATATGTGAGCCCGAGAGCACCCTCATAGTGCTCTCACAGACACGGATACCTTAGCTTCCTGTCGGTGCTATTTGCTTTCCGGGCCCACTACCCGCACAGGATGGGCTACAGGAGGGGAGTCGGAGGCTGCCGACCCATCGGTCTCCCCACCTGCCGACCCAGGGATTGGGTACGGACCCCGGGGATAAAATATTTGACCTGAGAATCGTAGAGGTCTAAAGACGGAGATTTGGCCTCCTCTCAATATGAATGATATGATATACATAGGGTTTTTAAATTGTGAAAGGAAGAGGCCTCCTTTTTTTTAATCTACCATAATATAATTAGAAATATCCATTTTTATCTGTTTTAATAAATATAAATGAAAAATCATTATATGTTTTGAATTAAAATTTCAAAAAGGCTTGTTACAAGCTATGCCCTAAGCTATAGTCCGCAGAGCACACGCGTGTGATGCCCGTCAAAGATGCAAATAGTACTCGAATATTCCACTTCGAAAATGTTATACTCGTGTAGAATCATATTCGACTTTGAAGAGCTGTGATTTGTAAAAGATAATTTTTTAAATCAAGCGAGAAGTCATATTCTGACATGAGATTGATGAAATATAAAAAATGTACCATAATATGTAAAATTGGGTGATTGCTTGCATGATATATAGACAATAAATAAATAACACATTTTATAAGCAAAACCGGTCTCAAATCACAGTAGTCATGTGCGCAAAACAACCCCCGTAGAAACCACGGTGTAAGATATTATTTTCTTACGCCGTGGTAGAAGCAGCAAGCATGCTGAACTAGGCATGCTGAGGGTAAAGAGAGGAAGACCAATCAACAATATGAAAGTAAGGTTCTACCGGTAACTGGGTTTCTATATACGCATATAAATATTTCATAAAAAATTACTGAACTTCTGAACAGAACTATCACAATTTGGAAAATCCGAAAAAATTGTTGATCTTACTGAATAGAACAGTAAAATTTATTCAAAAATTATAAACCCAGTGTGAAATTGCTGGACATGAACAAACGGACCGATTCTGGCACGGCACTGGCATTCGGACTGCGGTAATACGAGCAGAGGTTCAGTTCCCTTAAACAACAAACATTGGTTTACCGGAGTAAAACTTCGTCTGGTAAAATTTGTAAACAAGTACAGTGCCATTCACGATTCAGTACAGGTTTACCAAATGAACCGGACTATGGTCACAAACTTGAGCCAGTAATGGCTCAGATGAGTTTTACGACGGAGTCAGTAGTATACCGGAGTAAAATTACGTCAGGTAAAGTGTGTAAAGCAGTACAGTTCTATTGACGATTCAGTACTGGTTTACTAAAAGAACCGGACTAAGGTCACAGAGGAACAGTGGTAACGCTCTAATCTAAAACTACGATAAATTCTATTTTAGATGTCATCAGAAAACTCATACAAGAGACAGTTGCGAAAGAAGTAAATAAGGCTGGCATGTATAGTATTCAGTTAGATACGACACAGGATATAACATCAAAAGATCAGTGCTCTATAATTCTTCGCTACGTAACTGATGTAATTCATGAAAAATTACTTGTTATAGTAGTTTGTGAAGATTGGTATGGAGATTTCATCGACTTCTTTTAAAAGTTTTCAAAAAGTGTGAAATTCCCACAGAAAATTGCATTGCACAAACTGACAGAGCTGCAAACATACAAGGAAAATATAAAGGGTTCTCTACTCAACTGAACAAAGAAAATCCACAACAAGTACATATATTGTGTAATGCTCACGTACTAAATATTGTTTTGACTGAGGCTACTAAAGAAGTAATGACAAGTTCATCGTTGTTCGTATTACTCAACGATGTCGCAGTATTTCCCAGAGATTCGTATTTACGTATGAATGGCAAAACGTCGATCAAGAATCGCGTCAGAGAACGTTGAGTAGAAACACGCTAGTGGTCAAAAAGTGCAGCTTTAGCAAAAATATTTGAGACACATGAAAAATAAAATCTTCACTTTATGTCGAAATGATTGAAACTCTCAATTCTATAGAAAAGACGTTAAATTCAAACCAGATGTACGAACTAAGGCCAAAGATTTCAAAGAAGCTCTTCTCAAATACGCAACACTTTTAACAGCTCATACATTCATGTGAATTTTCGATTTGACAACATTATTATGTTGTTTGCAAACAAATGGAATCGTCATTTTTAAAAGCGCATAATATGATTAATAAAACGAAAGAAGCTTTGCAGCAGTTAAGACAGGATTTCAAAGACAATAAAAGTTTGATAACTTTGTAGTTTGGGCAGAAGAGAAACTGGAAAACATTGAACGTGAAGTTGAAATTCAAAATGTCCTTCCCGTGAAGAAGAAGAAAAATATGCCTGGTGAGTTAACGCATAATGGAGTGATTACATTGGATACAGTGATTGGGAGTGTGGAGAGTCGTTTCCAAACTGAGGGACATTACTTCGCTGATATTTCTTGTTTAGATAAAAAAAATCACGAATTTATGACTTTTGATCTGGTAAAGTCCACAATTTCTGAAACTTTCAGCGCATAATTGCAGGTCTTCTCAAAGGTACTTCTGACGTTCTGCATTGGGAACTGCAAAATCTTATTCTTCAATGGGGCAAATTAAAGCTTACAACTTTAGATGAATATAATATAAAAATAGCAACATGGGTAGTGGATGATATAATGGGATCTAATTTAGACACATTGAAGTATTGCGCCTGTAAAGAATGCGTTTTATGTATTTATAGAATATTAATGCGTTATAATTTACTTTCGGGAGCTTTTCAGAAGATTGGTTAGCATATAAATACGTTTTGACTCTTTCATTTACCCAAGTAGTGCGGGAAAGAAGCTTTTCAATCCTTAAATTCATCAAGAATAGTCTTCGAGTAACATTTCAGAAGACAACCAGGAGTCTTTTATGTTAATGGTCACCGAAAGACAAATTTTAGAAAATCTTGACCTCGACCAAATTTTTGACATCGTTGAAGAAAAGAGCTAACAAATCAAGAAAATGTTATTTGCCTAATACAGACAATTGTTTCGTAATTATAGTGTATGTTTAAAATTAATAATTCATTCTGAAATATTCATTATTTGAAACCATAATATTAATAATAATAATAATAATATGTTTAATTAAACCTGCTAATTATGTTTGATTTATTAGTACTTACAATTTCAATAAAAATGGAACCGATCTTAATAGAATTCCAGGGCCGCTTATTACCCCCCAGTCCACCCCTGGCAGGTTGCCTTAATGTATATGATAATGTGTATAGTAAAATTTACAAAACCACACAAACACCAAAAGTAAATCAATAGTACATAGCTCTTACACAGTTATTTTAAAATCTGTATAAATAATCTGTTTGGTAATAATGTAAAGTAATGAAAATTTATGTGTTCAAGAATAGACGTAGATTCAATGACAATTCACTTATCCATAAGTACTAATATATAAATGCGTAATGCGAAGTTAGGGATAGGTGACAAGTACGAATGGCAATATTGTTCGCCACAAAAAAGTCCGCGACAGCGTATCTACAAAGGTTCCCCCACATTATCGAAAAAATGTTCTTAAAAATAGGAGTGTTAAAATACTTCAAATTAATCGAATAATTTAGGAAATAAAAAATCAATCATCATCATATTTAATAGATTAGTTGTTTTGTGTATTTAACAAACATAAGAAACGTCTTTAAATCATAAAATTTCGATGAATAGTTTAGATTTTACAAGAATTTTAAGGAAATGGTGCACCTGCGGAAGCGAAAATGTGTATAGTAAACATGGTGTATAGTATTGTGTAGTGCACACAGTCTCGTTTTGTGTTATATTTGTTTTATAATCTTAGAATATAGTTAGATTCTATTTTTTCTTCAATAAAAGAAAATGAGTCTAAGAAAAATCCCGAGCAACGCCAGGTAATCAGCTAGTCCATACAATACATAAATGCGTTACGCGAAAGCGTGTGTGTCTGTTTGTTACTTAATCACAATTAAACCACTAAACCGATTGTCATGAAATTTGGCAAAGATGTAGATAAGGTGCACAAGACGAACATAGGCTAAGTTTTATTTTAAAAATGCGTGAAAAGAAAGAAAATGATTTTGACCATAGATGTCAATGTAATCGGAAAGAGACAGGTATTTTCGCTTACGCCGCCTAAACGGTTAGAGATAGGTGATAACTATGACTGACAATATTGTTCGCCACAAACAGTTGTACAAAAAAAGTTCGCGACCGCATATGTCTATCTACAAAGATTCACCCACATTATTGAAAAAACTTTATTAAAAATAGGAGTGTTAAAATACGTAAATATGAGAGAATAATTTTGGAAGGAAAAAATCAATCATCATCAAATTTAATGAATTATTTGTTTGTGCATTTAACAAAGATAAAAACAGCCTTTAAATCATAAAATTTCGACGAATAGTTTAGATTTTACAAGAATTTTAATGAAATGGTGCAGCCGCGTCATGCATTGGAAGAGAAAATTCGATCGGCGGAGCTCCCGCGAGATGGTGTAATGTATGCAATCTTTTGTATTAAATTATTATTATTATGAATTCGAAAAATTAGGATGCTGAATATGTTTTCAAAACCCACCAAGTAAAAGTATTTTGAAAGTTATCAATATATAACATAGATATATTTATTTTATCCTGAGTAAAAGAAGATTAGTCTAAGAAAACTCCCGAGCAACGCCGGGTATTCAGCTAGTACTAATATATAACTGTGTCTCTGTTTGTTACTTGGTCACGACTGAACCACAGAACCGATCGCGATGCAATTTAGCAATTAGATAGTTAAGATGTCCAGGATGAACATAGACTAACTTTTATTATTTAGATGTATGAAAAAAAAGATAAAAAATAAGTCGATGAAATCGGGGTGAAAATCAGCCATATTCACTTACGCTGCCTGAACGGTTAGAGATAGGTGACAACTATGAATGGCAATATTGTTTGCCTCGAAGAGTTCTACAAAAATATCCGCGACAGCATATGTCTATCTACTAAGATTAATTTTAATAATCGAAAATATAATTCTGAAAATAGAAGTATTGAAATACTACAATTTAAGTGACGGACTTAAGAAGACACAAAATCAATCTTCATCAGATTTAATGGGTTGTTTGTTTTGTGCATTTAACAGAGATAAAAAACATCTTTAAGTGGTAAAGTTTGGACTAATGATTTATATTTTATAACTGTTTTAATGAAATGATGCAACCGCGCTACCGCAGTTGTATCTTG